>WNWK01036792.1:12500-18932 GCA_009830355.1 Cherax destructor
TTTTTAGATAAAATATACCTATGAGTAAGCTTCCTAAAAGAAAATCATAAAATTTTGCTTACTTTTCCATAAATTTCAATTGCAGTAGAAATTCTATTTAAAAGTGTGAAAATCTAAGTATTTTAGCTGAAAAATGAGTTTTGCCAGAAAAGCACTCATACCATCTAAAACGTTGAAATATGCAATAAAATACGATTTTAGCACATTTTTCTGAGCTTTTTAATGTTTCATGTATTTTTCGAAAATAATATGAAATATTCTATAAAAATATTAATTTTTATAGATTTTTAATGGGATTTTTTAAAAATATGTAAATAATTTAAAAATATTCAAAAATGCTATAAAACTATATTTTATTGCATTTTTTGACGATTCAAGGCATTTTCACGGATTTTCTGAAAACTATTTTTTTAGATAAAATATACCTATGAGTGCCTCCTAAAAGAAAATCATAAAATTTTGCTTACTTTTCCCATAAATTTCAATTGCAGTAGAAATTCTATTTAAAAGTGTGAAAATCTAAGTATTTTAGCTAAAAAATGAGTTTTGTCAGACAAGCATCAAAACGCTGTAAAACGTCGAAATATGCAATACAATACGATTTTAGCACATTTTTCTGAGCTTTTTAATGTTTCATGTATTTTTCGAAAATAATATGAAATATTCTATAAAAATATTGATTTTTATAGATTTTTAATGGGATTTTTTAAAAATATGTAAATAATTAATAAATATTAAAAATGCTATAAAACTTGATTTTATTGCATTTTTGACGATTTAAGGCATTTTCAAGGATTTTCTGAAAAACTATTTTTTTAGATAAAATATACCTGTGAGTAAGCTTCCTAAAAGAAAATCATAAAATTTTGCTTACTTTTTCCATAAATTTCAATTGCAGTAGAAATTCTATTTAAAAGTGTGAAAATCTAAGTATTTTAGCTGAAAAATGAGTTTTGCCAGAAAAGCACTCATACCGCTCTAAAACGTCGAAATATGCAATAAAACACGATTTTAGCACATTTTTCTGAGCTTTTTAATGTTTCATGTATTTTTCGAAAATAATATGAAATATTCTATAAAAATATTGATTTTTATAGATTTTTAATGGGATTTTTTAAAAATATGTAAATAATTAATAAATATTCAAAAATGCTATAAAACTTGATTTTATTGCATTTTTTGACGATTTAAGGCATTTTCAAGGATTTTGTGAAAACAATTTTTTTAGATAAAATATACCTATGAGTAAGCTTCCTAAAAGAAAATCATAAAATTTTGCTTACTTTTCCCATAAATTTCAATTGCAGTAGAAATTCTATTTAAAAGTGTGAAAATGTAAGTATTTTAGCTAAAAAATGAGTTTTGTCAGAAAAGCACTCAAACCGCTCTAAAACGTCGAAATATGCAATAAAATACGATTTTAGCACATTTTTCTGAGCATTTTAATGTTTCATGTATTTTTCGAAAATAATATGAAATATTCTATAAAAATATTGATTTTTATAGATTTTTAATGGGATTTTTAAAAATATGTAAATAATTTAATAATATTCAAAAATGCTATAAAACTTATTTTATTGCATTTTTGACGATTCAAGGCATTTTCACGGATTTTCTGAAAACTATTTTTTAGATAAAATATACCTATGAGTAAGCTTCCTAAAAGAAAATCATAAAATTTGGCTTACTTTTCCCATAAATTTCAATTGCAGTAGAAATTTATTTAAAATGTGAAAATCTAAGTATTTTAGCTGAAAATGAGTTTTGCCAGAAAAGCATCAAACCGCTCTAAAACGTCGAAATATGCAATAAAATACGATTTTAGCCATTTTTCTGAGCTTTTTAATGTTTCATGTATTTTTCGAAAATAATATGAAATATTCTATAAAAATATTGATTTTTATAGATTTTTAATGGGATTTTTAAAAATATGTAAATAATTAATAAATATTAAAAATGCTATAAAACTTGATTTTATTGCATTTTTGACGATTTAAGGTCATTTTCACGGATTTTCTGAAAAACTATTTTTAGATAAAATATACCTATGAGTAAGCTTCTAAAGAAAATCATAAAATTTTGCTTACTTTTCCCATAAATTTCAATTGCAGTAGAAATTTATTTAAAAGTGTGAAAATCTAAGTATTTTACTGAAAAATGAGTTTTGCAGAAACATCAAACCGCTCTAAAACGTCGAAATATGCAATAAAATACGATTTTAGCACATTTTTCTGAGCTTTTTAATGTTTCATGTATTTTTCGAAAATAATATGAAATATTCTATAAAAATATTGATTTTTATAGATTTTTAATGGGATTTTTTAAAAATATGTAAATAATTAATAAATATTCAAAAATGCTATAAAACTTGATTTTATTGCATTTTTTGATGATTTAAGGCATTTTCACGGATTTTCCTAAAAACTATTTTTTTAGATAAAATATACCTATGAGTAAGCTTTCTAAAATAAAATCATAAAATTTTGCTTACTTTTCCCATAAATTTCAATTGCAGTAGAAATTTTAATTAAAAGTGTGAAAATCTAAGTATTTTAGCTAAAAAATGAGTTTTGTCAGAAAAGCATCAAGCCGCTCTAAAACATCGAAATATGCAATAAAATGCGATTTTAGCACATTTTTCTGAGCTTTTTAATATTTCATGTATTTTTCGAAAATAATATGAAATATTCTATAAAAATATTGATTTTTATAGATTTTTAATAGGATTTTTTTAAAAATATGTAAATAATTTAAAATATTCAAAATGCTATAAAACTATATTTTATTGCATTTTTGACGATTCAAGGCATTTTCAGGATTTTCTGAAAACTATTTTTTAGATAAAATATACCTATGAGTGCCTCTAAAAGAAAATCATAAAATTTTGCTTACTTTTCCCCTAAATTTCAATTGCAGTAGAAATTCTATTTAAAAGTGTGAAAATCTAAGTATTTTAGCTAAAAATGAGTTTTGTCAGACAAACATCAAAACGCTGTAAAACGTCGAAATATGCAATACAATACGATTTTAGCACATTTTCTGAGCTTTTAATGTTTCATGTATTTTTCGAAAATAATATGAAATATTCTATAAAAATATTGATTTTTATAGATTTTTAATGGGATTTTTAAAAATGTAAATAATTAATAAATTTAAAATGCTATAAAACTTGTTTTTTATTTTTACGATTTAAAGATTTAAGTATTTTCGGAAAAACATTTTTTGATAAAATATACTTGTGATAATTTAAAAAGAAAATCATAAAATTTTGCTTCTTTTCTTATAAATTTCAATTGCAGTAAAATTTATTTAAAAGTTTGAAAAGTAGTATTTTAACTAAAAAGAGTTTTGCCAAAAAGCACTCAAACCGCTCTAAAACGTCGAAATATGCAATCAATCGATTTTAGCACATTTTCTGACATTTTAATGTTTCATGTATTTTTAAAATAATATAAATATTCTATAAAATATTGTTTTTATAGATTTTTAATGGGATTTTAAAAATATGTAAATAATTATAATATTAAAATGCTATAAAACTTGATTTTATTGCATTTTGACGATTAAGCATTTTCAAGTATTTTCGAAAAACTATTTTTAGATAAAATATACTGAGTAAGCTTCCTAAGAAAATCATAAAATTTTGCTTACTTTTCATAAATTTCAATTGAGTAGAAATTTATTTAAAAGTGTGAAAATTAAGTATTTTACTAAAAATGAGTTTTTCAGAAAAGACAAACGCTCTAAAACTGAAATATGCTAAAATCGATTTTAGCACATTTTTGAGCTTTTATGTTTCATGTATTTTTGAAAATAATATGAAATATTCTATAAAATATTGATTTTTATAGATTTTTAATGGGATTTTTAAAAATATGTAAATAATTATAATATTCAAAAATGCTATAAAACTTGATTTTATTGCATTTTTGACGATTAAGGCATTTTCAGGATTTTCTGAAAACTATTTTTTTAGATAAAATATACCTATGAGTAAGCTTCCAAAAGAAAATCATAAAATTTTGCTTACTTTTCCTATAAATTTCAATTGCAGTAAAATTCTATTTAAAAGTGTGAAAATGTAAGTATTTTACTAAAAATGAGTTTTGCCCGAAAAGCACTCAAACCGCTCTAAAACGTCGAAATATGCAAAAAATACGATTTTAGCACATTTTTCTGAGCTTTTTAATGTTTATGTATTTTTCGAAATAATATGAAAAATTCTATAAAAATATTGATTTTTATAGATTTTTAATGGGATTTTTTAAAAATATGTAAATAATTTATAATATTCAAAATGCTATAAAACTATTTTTTATTGCATTTTTTGACATTAAAGGCATTTTCACGGATTTTCTGAAACTATTTTTTAGATAAATATACCTATGAGTAAGCTTCCTAAAAGAAAATCATAAAATTTTGCTTACTTTTCCCATAAATTTCAATTCGTAGAAATTTATTTAAAAGTGTGAAAATGAAGTATTTTAGCTAAAATGAGTTTTGCCAGAAAAGCATCAAACCGCTCTAAAACGTCGAAATATGCAATAAATACGATTTTAGCACATTTTTCTGAGCTTTTTAATGTTTCATGTATTTTTCGAAAATAATATGAAATATTTATAAAAATATTGATTTTTATAGATTTTTAATGGGATTTTTTAAAAATATGTAAATAATTATTAATATTCAAAAATTTCTATAAAACTTGATTTTATTGCATTTTTGACGATTAAGGCATTTTCACGGATTTTCTAAAAACTATTTTTTTAGATAAAATATACCTATGAGTAAGCTTCCTAAAGAAAATCATAAAATTTTGCTTACTTTTCCCATAAATTTCAATTGCAGTAGAAATTTATTTAAAAGTGTGAAAATCTAAGTATTTTAGCTGAAAAATGAGTTTTGCAGAAAAGAACTCAAACCGCTCTAAAACGTCGAAATATGCAAAAAAATACGATTTTAGCACATTTTTCTGAGCTTTTAATGTTTCATGTATTTTCGAAAATAATATGAAATATTCTATAAAAATATTGATTTTTATAGATTTTTAATGGGATTTTTTAAAAATATGTAAATAATTAATAAATATTCAAAATGCTATAAAACTATATTTTATTGCATTTTTGACGATTCAAGGCATTTTCACGGATTTTCTGAAAACTATTTTTTAGATAAAATATACCTATGAGTAAGCTTCTAAAGAAAATCATAAAATTTTGCTTACTTTTCCCATAAATTTCAATTGCAGTAGAAATTCTATTTAAAAGTGTGAAAATCACACTACTCTACAGTCCACATGACCTCACCAGTCCTACACATTGACAATAGTCTCATAAGTCCGCACTATTCACTAGGTCAACATACCTCTCCAGGTTCACATACATCTCACGTCAATCTCTCAAAATAATATCACAGGTTGTTATAGATATTGATTTTTATAGATTTTAATGGGATTTTTAAAAATATGAAATAATAAAAATATTAAAATGCTAAGAAATCAATTCATTTTATTTGCCCCTTTTTTGACGATTTTTATTTTCAATATTTTCTAAGATATTTTTTTTAGATAAAATATACCTGGTGATGTGATTGATGGTGATGAGGGGAAAAAACCATCATCCAACACATCATCCGAAAAAAAAAAAATTAAGTTTTCAAAATGCTAAGAAATCGAAATTTCCAATTATTTGCGACCACTGTCATCCCCGGTTTCTTGTTTTTTTTTGCTTTCCCCGGAGTCCATCTGTCCGCCTCAGATATTCTCGTTCCCCCCCCCTTTTCCCCAAAGGGATCCTCGCCCTTTCCCTTATGCCAGGGGGGAATTACCGGATGAACACAGAAAACCCGTCCAAAAAATTACAACCACCAAGACAACCACACACACACACACACACACACACACACACACACACACACCAGGAGCTGAGACTCGACCCCCGCAACCACAATTAGGTGAGTAAAAACACACACACACACACACACACACACACACATATATATATATATATATATATATATATATATATATATATATATATATATATATATAAAGCAAAACAACCACTATGAAAAATAAAAAATTAAGCGGGTTTCGTGACTACCACATTATCAAGGAACTATGAAAGGAAACGGAGAAGAAGGCTTATAAAGGGGGAGAATACACCTCACAGCCAAAATCACACTAACAAAAACTACACCTCCCAAGGGGGGAGGTGAGAGCCGGCCCAGTGGTTACGCGACGGTCTGGAGTTCCGAGACTCTCTGACCGAGGATCGGGGAACCCCCCCCTAGCCGGGCCCCGGGCTTACGCGACGGTCTGGAGTTCGAGACTCTCTGACCACGGGTTCGGCCACCGGGCCAGCTACTACTGGGCCCCGTGGCTTACGCGACGGCCCCGGAGTTCTGAGACTCTCTGACCAAGGGTTCGAACCC
>WNWK01036793.1:0-18932 GCA_009830355.1 Cherax destructor
CAGAAATCACAGCTTCCTGTCTTCATCAACATTTAACAACTCCTCAAAATATTCTCTCCATCTTCCGATACCTCTAACTCTCCATTTAATAACTCTCCTCTCCTATTTTTAACTGTCAAATCCATTTGTTCTCTAGGCTTCCTCAACTTATTAATCTCATTCCAAAACTTTTCTTATTTTCAACAAAATTTGCTGATAACATCTCACCCACTCTCTCATCTGCTCTCTTTTTACATTGCTTCACCACTCTTTTAACCTCTCTTTTCTCTCCATATACTCTTCCCTCCTTGCATCACTTCTACTTTGTAAAAACCTCTCATATGCTAACTTTTTCTCTTTACATCATCATTCCACCAATCGCTCCTCTTCCCTCCCGCACCCACTCGCCTGTAACCACAAACTTCTGCTGAACACTCTAACACTACATTTTTAAATCTACCCCATACATTTTCGACCCCATTGCCTACACTCTCACTAGCCCATCTATCCTCCAATAGTTGTTTATATCTTACCCTAACTGCCTCCTCTTTTAGTTTATAAACCTTCACCTCTCTCTTACTTACTGATTCTATTTTCCTTGTATCCCATCTACCTTTTACTCCCACTGTAGCTATAACTAAAAGTGATCTGATATAGCTGTGGCCCCTCTATAAACATGTACATCCTGAAGTCTACTCAACAGTCTTTTATCTACCAATACATAGTCCAACAAACTACTGTCATTACGCCCTACATCATATCTTGTATACTTATTTATCCTCTTTTTCTTAAAATATGTATTACCTATAACTAAACCCCTTTCTATACAAAGTTCAATCAAAGGGCTCCCATTATCATTTACACCTGGCACCCCAAACTTACCTACCACACCCTCTCTGCATGTTTCTCCCACTTTAGCATTTAGGTCCCCTACCACAATTACTCTCTCATTTGGTTCAAAAGTTCCTATACATTCGCTTAACATCTCCCAAAATCTCTCTCTCTCCTCTACACTCCTCTCCTCTCCAGGTGCATACACGCTTATTATGACCCACTTTTCGCATCCGACCCTTATTTTAATCCACATAATCCTTGAATTTACACATTCATATTCCCTCTTTTCCTTCCATAACTGATCCTTCAACATTATTGCTACCCCTTCCTTAGCTCTAACTCTCTCAGATACTCCTGACTTAATCCCATTTATTTCTCCCCACTGAAACTCGCCTACCCCCTTCAGCTTTGTTTCGCTTAGGGCCAGTACATCCAACTTCTTTTCATTCATAACATCGGCAATCATCTCTTTCTTATCATCCGCACTACATCCACGCACATTCAGACAACCCAGTTTTATAAATATATATATATATATATATATATATATATATATATATATATATATATATATATATATATATATATATATATATATATATATATATATATATGTATACACACTATATAAAGTGAATGTGTGTGTGTATATACTCTCTTAATTGTACTCACCTAGTTGTGGTTGCAGGGGTCGAGTCATAGCTCCTGGCCCCGCCTCTTCACTGACCGCTACTGGGCCTCTCTCCCTTCGCCATGAGCCCTATCATACCTCTTCTTAAAGCTATGAATGGATCCTGCCTCCACTACATCGCTTCGCAAACTATTCCACTTCCTCACCACTCTGTGACTGAAGAAATACTTCCTAACATCCCTGTGATTCATTTGAGTCTTCAACTTCCAGCTGTGTCCCCTTGTTGCTGTGTCCCATCTCTGGAACATTCTGTCTCTGTCCACCTTGTCAATTCCTCTCAGCATTTTATATGTCGTTATCATGTCCCCCTTTCTCTCCTGTCCTCCAATGTCGTCAGGTCGATTTCTCTTAACCTCTCCTCGTAGGACATACCCCTTAGCTCCGGGACTAGTCGTGTTGCAAACCTTTGCACTTTCTTTAGTTTCTTTATGTGCTTGGCTAGGTGTGTGTGTGTGTGTACTCACCTAATTGTACTCACCTAATTGTGGTTGCAGGGGTCGAGATTCAGCTCCTGGCCCCGCCTCTTCGCTGTCTGCTACTGGGTCTCTGCTCTCCCTGCTCCATGAGCTTTATCATACCTTGTCTTAAAACTATGTATGGTTCCTGCCTCCACTATATCTTTCTCTAGACTATTCCACTTCCTGACTACTCTGTGGCTGAAGAAATGTGTGTGTGTGTGTGTGTGTGTGTGTGTGTGTATGTGTCTGCGCGTGTGTCTCTCTGCGTGTCTCTCTCTCTGCGTGTGTGTCTGCGCGTGTCTCTCTGTGTGTCTCTCTCTGCGTGTGTTTCTCTCTGCGTGTGCCTCTCTCTCTGCGTGTGCCTCTCTCTCTGCGTGTGCCTCTCTCTCTGCGTGTGCCTCTCTCTCTGCGTGTGCCTCTCTCTCTGCGTGTGCCTCTCTCTCTGCGTGTGCCTCTCTCTCTGCGTGTGCCTCTCTCTCTGCGTGTGCCTCTCTCTCTGTGTGCCTCTCTCTGCGTGTGCCTCTCTCTCTGCGTGTGCCTCTCTGCTGTGCCTCTCTCTGCGTGTGCCTCTCTCTGCGTGTGCCTCTCTCTCTGCGTGTGCCTCTCTCTCTGCGTGTGCCTCTCTCTGCGTGTGCCTCTCTCTCTGCGTGTGCCTCTCTCTCTGCGTGTGCCTCTCCTCTGCGTGTGCCCTCTCTGCGTGTGCCTCTCTCTCTGCGTGTGCTCTCTCTGCGTGTCTCTCTGCGTCTCTCTGCGTCCCTCTGCTCTCTCTGCGTGCGTGTCTCTCTCTGCGTCTCTCTCGGTCTCTGCGTTCTCTCTGCTGCTCTCTCTGCGTGTCTCTCTCTGCGTGTCTCTCTCTGCGTGTCTCTCTCTCTGCGTGTCTCTCTCTGCGTGTCTCTCTCTGCGTGTCTCTCTCTGCGTGTCTCTCTCTCTGCGTGTCTCTCTCTGCGTGTCTCTCTCTGCGTGTGTGTCTCTCTGCGTGTTTTCTCTGCGTGTGTTCTCTCTGTGTGTGTGCTCTCTGCGTGTGTGTTTCTCTGCGTGTTGTGTCTCTCTGCGTGTCTCTCTCTCTCTGCGTGTCTCTCTCTCTGCGTGTGTGTGTCTCTCTGCGTGTGTGTGTCTCTCTGCGTGTGTGTGTCTCTCTGCGTGTGTGTGTCTCTCTGCGTGTGTGTGTCTCTCTGCGTGTGTGTGTCTCTCTGCGTGTGTGTGTCTCTCTGCGTGTGTGTGTGTCTCACTGCGTGTGTGTGTCTCTCACTGCGTGTGTGTGTCTCTCTGCGTGTGTTTGTCTCTGCGTGTGTGTGTCTGTGCGTGTGTGTCTCTCTCTGCGTGTGTGTCTCTCTCTGCGTGTGTGTCTGTCTCTGCGTGTGTGTGTCTCTCTGCGTGTGTGTCTGTCTCTGCGTGTGTGTGTCTCTCTGCGTGTGTGTGTCTCTCTGCGTGTGTGTGTCTCTCTGCGTGTGTCTCTCTGCGTGCGTGTGTCTCTGCTGTGTGTGTGTCTCTCTGCGTGTGTGTGTCTCTGCGTGTGTGTGTCTCTCTGCGTGTGTGTGTTCCTGCGTGTGTGTGTGTGTCTCTGCGTGTGTCTCTCTGCGTGTGTGTGTCTCTCTGCGTGTGTGTGTCTCTCTGCGTGTGTGTGTCTCTCTGCGTGTGTGTCTGTGCGTGTGTCTCTCTGCGTGTGTGTGTCTCTGCGTGTGTCTCTCTCTGCGTGTGTGTCTCCCTGCGTGTGTGTCTCCCTGCGTGTGTGTCTCCCTGCGTGTGTGTCTCTCTGCGTGTGTGTCTCTCTGCATGTCTCTCTCTCCCTGCGTGTGTCTCTCTCTGCGTGTGTGTCTCTCTGCGTGTGTGTCTGTCTGCGTGTGTGTGTCTCCGTGTGTGTGCCTGCGGGTGTGTGTGTCTGCGTGTGTGTGCGTGTGTGTGTGTGCGTGTGTCTTGCTTATATTCTTCATGTCATAGTCCGTTGCAGAGACCACTGAAAAATATTGGCTACAAATAAAGAACCCCAGCCTTATTTCAAGCTATGTTATTTGTCGCCCCAACTGTGACAGCAACTGCCTGCTTTCATAACATCTCTCTCCCAAGTTAGTCTGTTTACATCTGGCTTTTAGCCAGATCAGATGGACGAGGCTGCAATCTGAAGAATTGTAGTGAAATTCAGGTTTAAGTGTCATTCAATATTTATTCAGTAATTACCTGGCAAGGTAATTACTGGATAAATATTGGAGAAAATGTTCCGATATTATAAAAAATATATTTATAATAAATGAAAAACAACAATAAAAATAAAAGTAACCACTAGTTGCATCCTGTTCTGGTGGAAATTTATTCTTTTGACTTCTCTTTTTTCCTGAAATACTCTGTACTCTATGGGTTTTCATAAAAATATATCACCATTTTTAAATTAATAACATTCTATTGTATTTTATTGGAAATTTGACTGTATTGTTTGCATTACGGTACAGAGTTTCAACCTTTTTGCCTCTGCATGTAACAAGAGGATACGATCCAACACTGTTATTGAATCTCTTCTGGGTCAAATCCCTCTCGAGATCCCTTTGTCAATTTTGCTGCGGCTGGAGTGTCGGTGATGAAATTGTATGCTATCCTTCATAAAAATTATATTGGTCTACAAAGAATGAATTCAATATATAGTTTCAGTAGCAAAGCAAGTATGTTAGAAAGACACTATGTGCAGAATAAACCTGTACTTATACACTCCCTTGTTAAAGTTCCGTTTAGAGCCATATGATGTTTATAAATTAAGGTTAACTGTGAAATTGCATCTTTCTGCTATATTTGTCGCCAGATTTTGGCTCTCAGAATGAAAGTTTTGGTGAGTTAATTTGTATACCTTGATTTACTAAGCTAGATAAATAGTTCGAATTCGGGTGACCTCGATTAACATTAGTGGAACATCCAGGCTTTTTCTATTTTGTAAATAGAAAAAACAATAAATTTTCCATTTCCTCCATTTTTCTGTTCATAATTTATTAAGTTTATTATCCACGTACACAGTCGCACCGTGAATGAAGAACTGAAATATTGAATAATATAGAGTTCTCTGGTGGGGAGCTCTCGCTATATCATCGCTATTATGAAGCTCCTCTCACATCCCTCACTTTCAGGTGGTCTGAGAAGAGCAAATGACTTTTACATAGTTCTGTCATTATTGACCCTTGACGGGGGAAAATAAGCCTTAATGCTGAAGAAGGGCTTTTGATTAATTAAATTACAGCCATCCTGCAATTCCTTCGACTAAACTTGATTACCATTTCTAATGATTTAGCGATTCCATTGAATATAGTAATAATGATGATTTGGAATAATTAAGAGGTGTCTGTCAATGTAATCAGCGTCTTGATAGCCGATGCATTTAGATGACTTTCGACACACCAACGATCATTCAACTTATTGACTTAAATAAAGGTGAGTGTCTTGAATAGCCCATCCACTAAGGCCAGCACTAATAAGTAACCCCTTTAGTATTTAAAACATAACTACCAATTATGACTAAAAGCTCATGATTTTCAGTTTGGTTTATACTTAAATTTTGTGAAATCATGACAAGGACATGCAGGATTTCCTGATACATGTCATTCTTTTAAATAGCTGACATTTTTTTAAGCCAAGATGGTGCCACCGTGCCCCGCCATAATGCCGGCACCACGAACGAGTTTTCTGATAATTTTTCTGATGATTTCTGATGATTTCGAATGACGAATCAGCTAACAATAACAAATAAGGCGAGTCTGTGAAAGATCCTTATAATATATTGGCTTTTACTTTCCATTTAATAACAAATAAATATTCATTACATTGCGAAAATAATTATCTTTAACAATACTGTAGTGAGCCCCAAGTGAGGGTTTGGTAAAATTATGTATATTAATTCTGAAATTATGAAGTTTATCGATGAAGATTTATCATATCTTGTTTTGAATTAAACTGATGTATCCTAATCGCACGTATTTGAAATTTTGGGCACTTAAGTTCCAGTCTCTCACCAAAGTTTTAATAACGAGCCGTAGTTTTAGTAACTGAACCATCACAAGATGTAGCCATTACTCTCAATTCAGAGTGCGCCATCGTAACTTAATATGTAAATAGAGTAGACCCTCGGATTTCGTCAATAATTCTTTTCAGAAGGTTGTTCGAGTGCCGTTACTGAACGAATTGGTTCCCATAAGGACGAGTGAAAATTAGATTAGTTCGTTTCAGACCCCCAAAAATACACTTACAAAAGCACTTACAAAAATACACTTACATAATTGTGGGAGTTTGGAGGTGTACGAAAACCGAGGGTCCACTGTACAGTGGAACCTCGATTTTCGTATTTTATCCGTTCCAGATAGTCTGACGAAAACCGAATTCGATGAAAACTGAAGCAATATTTCCCATAAGAAATAATGTAAATCCAATTAATCCGTTCCAGACACCCAAAAATATTAACAAAAAATACTTTTTATAACTCATGAAATCGTAATAACACGATTGCAAACAAACCATACCACGGGTGGGGTTCGAACCCGCGGTCAGAGAGTCTCAAAACTCCAGACCATCGCGTTAGCCACTGGGCCAGCTAGCTTGAATAAGATTTATCCAACTAGGTATATTTCTACACCATAGGAAGGTTAGCATAGGCACCACTGTGTCCACAAATGCAAGTTTTTACAGTCGAATCTCCCGCTAGCATGGCCGTGACGAACTCTAGCTCAAGGCCCCTCAAAGCCGTCAACATGACTCACGAAATCGTAATGACACGATTGCAAACAAACCATATCACGGGTATAGTTTGTTAGCATAGGTTTGTTAGCAAAGGCACCACTGTGTCCACTGTGGTGCCTATACTAATCTTCCTATGGTGTAGAAATATACCAAGTTGAATGAATCTTATTGAAGCTAGCTGACCCAGTGGCTAACGTGACTGTCTGGAGTTTCGAGACTCTGATCGCGGGTTCTAACCCCACCCTGAAAGGACTAATCTAATTTACATTATTCATTATGGGAACAAATTCGTTCGGTAACGACACTCGAACAGCATTCTGGAACGAATTATTGACGAAATCCGGGAGTCCACTGTATTATGAAAATAATTGGAGACTTTCATATCAGATCGTTGTCTTTGGAAGCAATATTAAGTAACAGTGATTAAATATTATTTTGTGCCAGAGCTCGTCCTGCTGGCAGGCTGGGAAATGGGAGGTGGCAGTTATTGTCATATTTTTCAAACTCAAGGCAACAAAAATTACTTTAAAATTGATAATTCAACATAGAAAACATAAAATAATAGAGCTGAAAATCAGACGTAACTTTCTATCAAGGTATTTCCCAGAAATGCAAAGAAGTCACCGAACTCGCTTTTTCTTTCCTACCCAAACAAATTAGGCCACTTTTTCAAGAATTGCAATAAAATAGTATGAAGTGAGACACACGTATACCAAGTCCTGTGTAACAATTGCTATTTGGTGTACATAGAAGAAACAGATACGGAGCTAGGGAGGAGAATAATTAACACAAGCATTCGGTCAGGTATGATCAAGAAAGCTCGGCTCTGTGTCAACTATAAAATATTCACACCTCACAGAGAATTAGGACGGCTCCAACATTATTCACAAAACAGAAGATCCATTGAAATGGAAATCAATTAAAGCAACACTAATTGAAAACATATACAATTTTAATCTTTCGGCAGTAAATTTCAAATTAGGTGAGATAAACAAATATGCACTATATAAACACATCTCAATGCATGTTTAGCTGCGCATCAGCTAGCAATAAACATTAGGCTCAATACAGTGCTTCCCAGAAACTAAAATATGACCAAATAAGGACAGGTTAATAAGAGAGCTCTTTTCTTTTAACAAAACCGTAGTCTCCCACCGAGGTAAAGTGAACCAAAGAATAAACATTTTCACCTTTAATCACTTGACAAAAGTGTGCTGATAACACAGTTCAGGCAACCCTACACACTGCAACATCGCCACCTTTCCTTCAGAGTGCAACCACTATACTTCCCACCTTCAGGACTTCAGTCCAACTATCTGGTTTACCCGAATCCCTTCATGAATATTACGTTGCTCACACTCTCACACGTCAAGTCATTCAAGCCACTGACCTTCACTCAGTCTTATCTGACACTCATATAAGTCTGCTGGTCAAAGCCCTTTTACCCCCTCCCTTCGAGCTTTCATAGGGCGACTCCTACACCTCTGTAGCTTCATCCCTGATTTATACAATCTCCTGGATATCCTATTCTGTTTCATCTCTAAATGTCCAAACTAACGCAACAACCCTTCCCCATCCCTCTAAATAAATCTTATCGTTAACCCAATCCTTCTAATCTCCAAGCTACAGATTCCCTTCATATTCCCACTACACTCTGCCCTCAGAGACTGCCCATAGCCTCCTCATTGCAACTTTTAAACCCCTAATGCTTCATACGCATATAAGAGTGTTGTTACCAATATACTCTAGTACATTCTCCCTTTGGATTCCATGGATAACGTTCTTTGTCTCCACAGATACTTTAATGCTCAACCACTATTTTTTTCCCTTATAAATTTTATGGGTCACCATAAACCCATCTGGTGACAAGTTCACTCCCAAATATCGGAACACATTTATTTCCTCCATGCTCCCTCCTTCCAATATATCATATATTGTATTGTATAGATTTTCTTTGCTATTCTCATCTTGTTCTATCCTACGTTCACCTTGTCATCGGTAAAAAACAACTGTGACAACTTCCACTTCTCCCCAATACACAAAAATTTACTTCTTTTACAAACCCATTTATAACTACGTTAACCAACTATGGTAACGACACACATCACTTTTCATGGAACATAAACTCACTTTCTCTTACATACCCTAACCTGAGCATTGCTTTCCAATAAAAAATCTTAAATGCTATAAATAACATACAATATGTTTAATATATTTGCAATATCTCCAACATTCCTTCCCTAACCACCCTATCATAACCCATATCTAAAACCATGAAAACAACGAAAAGTTCCATACCTTCATATAAGTAATGTTCACATACTACAGTATGCAGGAAGGAGGGTAATATATATATATATATATATATATATATATATATATATATATATATATATATATATATATATATATATATATATTCAACACGTCGACTTACAAGTTTAGTGCTGAAGTGGCCAACGGTGTGGTAGAAGTTGGACCTCCCTGGTGTAAAGAATAATAGTAAGAAGAACCATAGTAAATTTGGCCAGAAATATGATCTGTGGTGTATGACGGAGAAACTTGCGAAGAAAGTTGATGGGCATTGATTGTGAAACATGTTGAAGAAAATTTCATGTTTCACGTACAAGGTTTGATTCAGCCACGAAAAATGACCTTCAAGAGGAAAGATGTTTCTGGATTTGTCCCAGAGCGATGGAAATCTGGTCAGGCATAATGGAAGTATTGAAAATCGAAAACCTAGAAAATGTAAGAAATTTGCTGAGCGTGCAAGGTATATATAAAGAGTGGGCAAAAGTGGGTGGGAACAAGGAGAGGGGAAAATACATTTAGGGACGAAGGATCTGTAATAAGGGTAGAGTCAGTCACATAGGGCAGAACAGAAGTCGAAAATAAGGGTGAAACATTTGGGAGTGGATGTGTCAGCAGATGGGTATATGAAGGATGAGGTGAATCATAGAATTAACGAGGGGAAAAAGGTGAGTGGTGCACTGAGGAGCTTATGGAGACAGAGAACTTTATCCATGAAAGCAAAGAGGGGAATGTATGAGAGTATAGTTATACCAACACTCTTGTATGGGTGTGAGACATGGGTTGTGAATGTTGCAACAAGGAGAAGGCTGGAGGCAGTGGAGATGTCGTGTCTGAGATCAATGTGTGGTGTGAATATAATGCAGAGAATCCGTAGTTTGGAGATTAGAAGGAGGTGTGGGATTACCAAAACTATTATCCAGAGAACTGATGAGGGGTTGTTGAGATGGTTTGGACATGTAGAGAGGATGGAACAAAATAGAATGACTTCGAGAGTGTATAAATCTGTAGTGGAGAGAAGGCGGGGTAGGGGTCGCCCTTGAAAAGGTTGGAGGGAGGAGGTAAAGGTTTTGTGTGCGAGGGGCTTAGTCTTCCAGCAAGCGTGCGTGAGCGTGTTAGATAGGAGCGAATGGAGACAAATGGTTTTTAGGACTTGACGTGCTGTTGGAGTGTAGACAAGTTAACATTTATGAAGGGTTTCAGGTAAACCGGCAGGCCGGACTTGATTCCTGGAGATGGGAAGTACAGTGCCGGCACTCTGAAGGAGGGGTGTTAATGTTGCAGTTTTATAACTGTAGTGTAAGCACACCTCTGGCAAGACAGTGATGGAGTGAATGATGATGAAAGTTTTTCTTTGTCGGGCCACCCTGCCTTGGTGGGAAACGGCCCATGTGTTAATAAAAAAAAAACATTTAGAAGCAGGAAAGGGAGGACGAAATGTCTATAACAGGAAAATAAGTAACGAAAAAACCGGGGGGAATATGGTTAGAGGAAAGGAAACAGATCACTTGGCAGGGAGCGAGAATGAGTCAAATTCAGTAAATATAGGCAGTCAAATATTATACTAAAGAGAAGTACCTATATAGGAGAAAATGCTGGTATAAACACACGAGACATAAGCAAGGGAAAGCGTCGCTTTAAAAAAGAATGCAGGTACTTCCATCCGGTGATGTGCACAGCATCAAGAGAATGTTATGACCTTAGCTATAAAGACCACTACGTTAAAGGAACGCGGCGCTTCAGAGAAAACATGGAAATGAAAAACAAACAGCATTCTTTTTTAGACAAAGAGAAACGCTCGGGCCCAAGAAAGAGACCAACATGAGAAATACTACAGATGGGACAGAGAGGATCATAACAGTGGGACAAACCAAGCTAGTCATCCACTCATCAGGATCGAATATACAGCAGACAAGTGAACAATAAAGTAGGAGTATATACATCAGGGGCCATACCAGATAATACATCAATGGTACTAACAAAACTCACACCAAATCAAAATGTCCCAAATGGTAAATACTGCTTCCTTTTTTCAAACATTCAGTGTTTTAAATCAAATAAAAACGACAACGTTATATTCCTGGGTTTCCTCTCAGAAGCGAATTCTATATTTGGAGCATTTACAGAAACACAAGCAAGGGATGTTTGGCACTGAGAGATAAAGATAAATAAACTTTAACATGTATAGATGTGACAGAACTAATAGGACACAGGGAGGAGTAGGTCTATGTGAAAGATATATTCTATTGATCAGAACTGCTGAATTTATCGAATAATGCAGTAGAAATTCTAGATATTAAAGTGGAAAATAGAACTCTGGTAATCATCCTAGCATAGAAACCACCGTCATAAACTGCCGAGGAATTCACAGATCAGATAAGGGAGATAACTGTCTTATAGGCTAGAAAATCCAACAGTCAGCATAAACCTGCATGGAGATTCCAATCTCCCACATGTAAAATGGATTAACACAATGTTATACCAGAAATAATACCTGAAAGCGTTCTGGCTCAACATGTATATACCAGGGAACTTATGAGGCTTTGTGAAAAGCTCATATTGAACCAACAGATAACTGACCCCACTAGAAATGAAAATGCACTGGGGTTTATGTTCACAAATAACGAAGAACTAATCAGAGACAAAACTATCACAAAAATATATACTCTGACCACAATATTATTGAAGCACAAACAAGTATGAACTCAGGGTCAAGGAATTACACCACTAATGTAAGAGAAGGGATGTTCAATAAGTTTAATTTTAACAACCATAGAATTGACCGGAACAAAATAAGCCAAGAACTATTAGATATATCCAGAGAAACAGACTTGAGCACTGACTCCTCACCAGTGCCTAGAGAAGCTGAACACAGAAGCATACAAGGTTCGTATTAAAGATGAGCCATTGAGGAAAACCAGATCAGATATACCTGGAGAGGGTATTGGGAATCAACGCTCCCGAGGTTTGGTCTGTGACCAGAGCGTCGATGGAACAGAACAAAACGGGTTACCCAATTCCTGAAAAACTTAAATATGTTGCAGCGTAGGAAAGATAGTCTTAGCAGAGAGATCAAGGATTTAGGATGTAGTACCAAACAGAAGAACAAAATGGGATCCAAAAGGCCATCAAGGATTTTGCACGTAACCCAAAATACTTCTATCTATATGCAAAATCCAAACTAAGAACTACCCCTAGAATTGGATCCTTAATGAGAGGAGACTTGTGTATTGATAACGAACAGGAAATTAGCGAAATTCTTAAAGAACAGAATGAGTCGGTGTTCAGCAACCCACTAAATGACAGCAAGGTAGAGAATGCCGAAACTTTTTTCATTCCATCGGAAGACCTTGCAGATGAACTGACTGGCATTATTACTAATCCCATAGAATTCGAAAAAAAATTAAATATGCCCACTAACTCAGCACCTGGACCACATTCATGGAATTCCCTATTAATAAAAGCGTGCAAAGTACGTCTGGATCTAGATAAAATATCAGAAACCTTAGAGTTCCATAAGGAAGGTTAAAGAGCACTAATTAAAATTTTTAGACCAGTATCCCTTATTTCCCACATCATGAAAATCTTCCAAAAAGTGATGAGACGTCAGATTACAAAATCTATGGAGCAACACAATCTGCATAACCCAAACCAGCACGGTTTTAGAGGGGGGATGATCATGCCTGCCACAGCTGCTGAACCACTATGACAGAATTACAGACGCGTTGGTAGAAAACCAAAACGCAGATGTAATATACACAAATTTTGCAAAGGTATTTGATAAATGAAATCATGGAGTGATTGCACACAAAATAAGGGCCATAAGTCTTACCGAGATGGTAGCCAGATAGATTTTCGGGTTCCTAACAAAGAACACACAAAATATAGTAGTCAAAAGATCAAAACCCAGCATTAACGAGGTAAAAAGCTCAGTTAACAAAGTCATCACTGCTGTTTCTTACCCTCATAGCAGACAGATAAAAAAAACACCCGTCACAGTTTAGTAACATCACATGCAGATGAAGGTCACTTCGGTAGAAGACACTGAATATACAGGAAGATACAAGCAATGTTTTCCAGTGGGCAGTGGTGAACAACATGACCTTCAATTGTGATGAGTTCCAGCTGTTTAGATATGGAAACAATGAAGAACTCAAAAGACACACTATACACAAGACTCAGGGGGATCGTCAAATAGAACGAAAAAAATACGTGAAAGACTTGGGAATAATTATGTCAGCTGACCTTTCTTTCAAAGAAGACAATATGCCCAAGGTCACAACAGCCAGGAGGATGAAGGAGTGGGTAATTGGAACCTTCAAAACATGAGAAATAATGCCAATAGTTATGCTTTTCAAATCGCTTGGAATATTGCTCAGTGTTTACGGCCCCGTTCAGGGAAGGATAAATATTCTAGCTGTAACGAATGCAGAGATAATTTACTGCCCACACAGAGCCAATGAAGCATTTAAATTTGTATTCACTGCAGAGAGAGAGAGATACATGATAATATATACCTGGAAAGTACTTGTCGGCTTATCCCAAATCACGTTCGTGTCCACAGATTATTCAACATCTTACCAGAAGGTATGAGACACACTGCTGGAACAAGTGTATAGAAGTCTTCGAGAGAAAACTGAAGTACCTTAATCCTGCCCCAAACTCCTTGCCACTGGGAGATTTCAACTTGACACACCTAGAAGGTAGGAGTGTAGCAAATAATGTTTTAGCAGAGATCACCCCAGGAGGCAGCTCAGACGAAAATTCACACACACAAGCTATTAAATCTCTGAACCAAATTCACCTTAAATCAGTAAATAAGATCCTACAAGAATAGAAAATACGCAGGACCTCACCTTCACTAACAACGTCGATCTGATACACTCAGATCACATATCAGAGGTACAGACATTTATGAACAGGGCTCCTGACCAGCAAAATGTGATCAACTTCAATAACAAAAACATACCATGAGAACAAGTCAACCATGTCCTGAATGAAACCAGCTGGGAAGATATCCTAAACAACACGGATCCGAACCTTTGCCTAGAAAAAATTAACTATGTGGCACCTGAGGTCTGCTCAAGGCACATTCCATTAAGAAAGAGAAAGAGAAGATGTAAACTAGAAAGAGAGAGAGACTCCCTATACAGGCGAAGGCGAAGAATCACAGAGCTACTGAGAGTGGCCAATATATCTGAAATACGAAAAGAGGAAGTGGTCAGAAAAATATTAAATATCGAACTTAAGTTTAAGGAATCTTACAGGAGACAAGAATCTCAGGAAGAACTTAAAGTCATAAAGGAAATTGAAAGAAACCCAAAATACTTCTTCTCTTATGCCAAATCTAAGGGAAAACAATATCCAGTATTGGACTCCTGCTTAGACGAGATGGGGCCTACACAGAAGACAGCAAAGAAATAAGTGAGATGCTAAAGTCCCAATATGATTCAGTGTTCAGCGAGCCATTAACTAAACTAAGGGTCGACAATTTAAATGATTTTTTTTATGACCGAGACCCATAATTTGATCATTTCAAAAATCTCTGATATTATCCTAACACCACAAGACTTCGAAAAGGCAATTAATGACATGCCCATGCACTCTGCCCCAGGCCCAAACTCTTGGAACTCTGTGTTCATCAAGAACTGCAAGAAGCCCTTGTCACGTTCCTTCAGCATTCTATGGAGAGGGAGCATGGACACAGTCACTAAAAACAACAGACATATCCCCACTCAATATCATAAAAATCCTGTCATAAAAATCTTTGAAAGGGTTCTAAGAATCAAGATCGCCAACCACCTATATACCCATAAATTACACAACCCAAGGCAACACGGGTTTAGAGCAGGTCGCTCATGCCTGTCCCAGCTACTGGACCACTATGACAAGGTCCTGGATGCTTTAGAGCACAAAGAAAATGCAGATGTAGTATACACAGACTTTGTAAAAGCCTTCGACAAGTGTGGCCACTGTGTAATAACATACAAATTGCGTGATAAAGGAATTATAGAAAAAGTTGGTAGATGGATCTATAACTTCCTAACAAACAGAATTCAAAGAGTAAGAGTAAACAGAGTAAAGTGAGGAGGCTACAGTGTAAAGCTGTTCTACAAGGCTACAGTACTTGCTCCCATCCTGTTCCTCATTCTCATATCTGACAGAGATGTAATCCATAGCTCCGTGTCTTCTTTTGCGGATGACGCCCGAATTGTCATGACATTGTCCTCCATCGAAGACACCGCAAGACTCCAAATGGACATCAACCAAATACTCAGATATGGAAAACTTGAGGAAATTAAAACTATCAGGGTATACAACAAATTCTAACCACACATTAGAGCGAAAAACTAATGTGAAGGACCTGAGAGTGATAATG
The DNA here is from genome assembly GCA_009830355.1 of Cherax destructor. Taxonomy (NCBI): domain Eukaryota; kingdom Metazoa; phylum Arthropoda; class Malacostraca; order Decapoda; family Parastacidae; genus Cherax; species Cherax destructor. The sequence continues at coordinate 15,359 of WNWK01036793.1, forward strand.
ACGGAGAATCTCACCTTCAAAGGCCACAACAATGTATCTACCTCATCTGCTAGAAAAATGATAGGACTGATAATGAGAACCTTCAAAACTAGGGACGCCAAGCAAATAATGATTTTCTTCAAATCGCTTGTTCTCTCTAGGCTAGAAAACTGCTGTACACTAACTGCCCCCTTCAAGGCAGGCGAAATTCCTGATCTGGAGTGTACAGAGAACTTTCACGGCACACATAAATACGATAAAGCACCTAAATTACTGGGAATGGTTGAAGTCCCTTGATTTGTATTCCCTGAAACGCAGACGAGAAAGATACATCATAATATACACTTGGAAAATCCTAGAGGGATTTGGTAGACACTAAAATCACTCCCTACGAAAGCAAAAGACTTGGCAGATGATGGAACATTCCCCAGTGAAAAGCAGGAGCGCCACATGCACACTAAGAGAAAACACAGTAAGTGTCAGGGGTCCAAGACCGTTCAACTGCCTCCCATCATATATAAGAAGGGATTATCAACAGACCCCTGGCTGTCTCCAAGAAGGCATTGGACAGACACCTAAAATCAATACCTGTTCAGCTGGGATGTGGTTCTTACTTCGGTTTACGTGCGTCCAGCAGTAACAGCCTGGTTTATCAGACCCTGAGCCACCATGAGGCCTGGTATACTCATCTATATCCGCTCATCTCAGTATCGTCAGGTTGAGTTCCCTTAAACTTAGCTCAGGGACTTGTCTTCTTGCAAACTTTTCCACTTTCTCTAATTTCTTGACGTGCTTGACCAGATGTGGGTTCCATACTGGTGCTGCAAACTCCAACCGGGCCTGACGTACCCGGTGTACAGTGTCGTGAATGACTCCTTACATAGATGTTGAAACGCTGTTTTCAGGATTGCCAGGCGTCCATATGCTGCAACAATTATTTGGTTGATGTGCGCCTCAGAGGATGTGCTTGGTAGATGCTCACTCAAGATCCTTTTCCTTGAGTGAAGTTTGCAGTCTTTGACCCCCGAGTATGTTCCTCGTCCGCTTGTATTCTCCGCATTACCTTCACGTCATCTTTGTGTGTGTGTGTGTGTGTGTGTGTGTGTGTGTGTGTGTACTTACCTAATTGTGGTTGCAGGGGTCGAAACTCAGCTCCTGGCCCCTCCTCTTCACTGGCCACTACTAAGTCCACTTTCTCCCTGCTCCATGACATTTATCATACCTCGTCTTAAAACCATGTATAGTTCCTGCCTCTACCAGATCACTTGCCAGACTATTCCACTTCCTGACAACTCTATGGCTGAAGAAATACTTCCTAAAATCCCTTTGACTCGTCTGAATCTTCAACTTCCAATTGTGACCCCTTGTTTCTGTGTCCCCTCTCTGGAACATCCTGTCTCTGCCCACCTTATCTATTCCTCTCAGTATTTTGTATGTCGTTATCACGACTCCCCTACCCCTCCTGTCCTCCAGTGTCATCAGGCCGATTTCCCTTAACCTTTCTTCGTAGGATATTTCCCTTAGCTCTGGGACTAGCCTTGTTGCAAACCTTTGCACTTTCTCTAATTTCTTGACGTGCTTGACCAGGGTGGGTTCCAAACTGGTGCTGCATACTCCAGTATGGGCCTGACGTATATGGTGTACAGAGTCTTGAACGATTCCTTAGTAAGGTATTGGAACGCTATTCTTAGGTTTGCCAGCCGCCCGTATGCTGCAGCAGTTATCTGATTGATGTGTGCCTCAGGAGATGTGCTCGGTATTATACTCACCCCAAGATCTTTTTCCTTGAGTGAGGTTTGCAGTCTTTGGCCACCTAGACTATACTCTGTCTGCGGTCTTCTTTGCCCTTCCCCGATCTTCATGACTTTACATTTGGCAGGGTTAAATTCAAGGAGCCATTTACTGGACCAGGCTTGTAGCCTGTCTAGGTCTCTTTGTAGTCCTGCCTGATCCTCGACTGATTTAATTCTTCTCATTAACTTCACATCATCTGCAAACAGGGACACTTCTGAGTCTATCCCTTCCGTTATGTCATTCACATATACCAAAAACAGTACCGGTCCCAGGACTGACCCTTGTGGAACCCAACTCGTCACAGGTGCCCACTCTGACACCTCGTCACGTACCATGACTCGTTGTTGCCTCCCTGTCAAATATTCTCTGATCCATTGCAGTGCCTTTCCTGTTACGTGTGTCTGATCCTCTAGCTTTTGCATTAACCTCTTGTGAGGAACTGTGTCGAACGCCTTCTTGCAGTCCAAGAAAATGCAGTGTATCCACCCCTCTCTCTCGTGTTTTACTTATGTTACCTTGTCATAAAACTCCAGTAGGTTTGTGACACAGGATTTTCCTTCCCTGAAACCGTGCTGGTTGTCGTTTATAAGCTTTAATTTCCTAACAAGTAGAACACAAAGAGTAGTAGTCAACAGAGTAAAGTATGAGGCAGCTACAGTGAAAAGCTCTGTTCCACAAGGCACAGTACTCGCTCCCATCCTGTTCCTCATCCTCATATCGGACATAGACAGGGATATAAGCCACAGTGCAGTGTCTTCCTTTGCAGATGACACCCGAATCTGTATGACAGTGTCCACCGTTGAAGACACTGCAAGACTCAAAGCAGACGTCAACCAAATCTTTAAATGGGCTGTAGAAAACAATATGAAGTTCAATGATGAGAAATTTCAATTACTCCGATATGGAAAACGTGAGGAAATTAAAATTTCATAGGAGTATAAAACAAATTCCAAACACACATAACAGTAAATCTTCCATTTTTTGGTTTGAATAAAAAAACATTATGTGAATAAAAATCAAAATGGAATTAATTTGTAAAGACTGAAAAGGTATCTAATGAACAGAGGAAATGTTAGTTTAGTGCCAGGAATGCCTGCATTGTTTATTCTGCACCCTATTTTGAATTTGGAATATTTTGAACTATGAGTTAAATTGGCTAAATTACCAATTTCCAATCACTTTATTTTGTAGTTGATACAGTTGACTGCGCGATTTCTTGTGCTCTATCGATAGAATAGAAGTAATACTAGTGAAATAGCTAAGAATTTGGTCGACTGGAATAATGTAATTGGCCTAAAATGGAGTCAAAGTCTTTCTAGGTGCTCCACCACTCTCCTCCTGATGATCTTCTCCATGACTTTGCATACTATACACGTCAGTGACACAGGTCTGTAGTTTAATGCCTCGTGTCTGTCTCCTTTCTTAAAAATTGGGACTACATTTGCCATCTTCCACACCTCAGGTAGTTGCCCAGTTTCAATGGATGTGTTGAAGATTTTTGTTAGTGGCACACTCAACATCTCTGCTCCCTCTCTAAGGACCCACGGAGAAATGTTGTCAGGTCTCACTGCTTTTGAGGTATCGAGTTCACATAGCAGCTTCTTCACTTCCTCCTCGGTTGTGTGTATTTCATCCAGCACTTGTTGGTATACCTCCTATTCTGAATTCCTGGAGTCCTTCCTGTCTCCTCTGTAAAGATTACTTTAAATCTCATGTTGAGCTCCTCACATACCTCTTGGTCGTTTCTTGTGAACTCCCACCTTCCTTCCTCAGCCTGATTACCTGGTCCTTGACTGTTGTT
>WNWK01036794.1:0-18932 GCA_009830355.1 Cherax destructor
GTGTGCGCAGTATAAAAAATCCTGCAGCACACACTGCATAATGAGAAAAAAAAACTTGGACCGTTTTTTCGTTTAAAACAGCGACTTTGCAGTCTACTATTTCGTATGGTATTTATTGATGTATTCTCGTTTTCTTCGTCTCATTTGATAGAGGGAAAATTCCTAGGAATCCACCTTGACAGTAGCCTTAAATTCCAAACACACACACAACAAATTTCAAGAAAATCTCAGACAGTACGCATATTATCAAAGATATGCTATTATGTGCCAAATCAGCTCTCGTTGCACTATATCATTCACTTATCTACCCTTATCTCACCTATGGAATCTGCATGGGGCTCAACAACATTAAATCACCTTAGACCACTCATAACCCAGCAAAAGGCTGTAGTCAGGATGATGATAAATTCCCACTCTAGACAGCATACTCCACCAATATTCAAAAGTCTAAAACTACTCACCGTAGAGAACATTCATACTTATTCTTGTGCCTACTACATACATAAAACTCTATACTCTAATATAAACCCTCCGCTCAAAATTCTCCTCAACAACTTTAATAGGACCCACGACCACAACACAAGACACAGATCACTTTTTGATATACCCCGAGTCCATACCAACCAATGTAAAAATTCTATGCACATAAAGGGCCCCAGAATCTGGAATTCATTACCAGTAAATATTAAGATAACCTTGTCTGAAAGTCAATTTAAGACTCTTCTCAAAAACCACCTACTCACCCTAAACTAAATACTACTCATACTGTAAACTACTTTAAAAAATGCTCAATATTATTTTCCTATAAGATAACTTCAATTTTTACTAATATGCTACTATTATGTTACCCCCTACTCACCCAAAACTAAATACAGTGGACCCTCGGTTAACGAAAAAAATTCATTGCAGAAGCCTGCTCAAGTGCCATTACCGAACGAATTTACGTCCTTAAGAAATAATGTCATGTAGGTTAGTCTATTTCAGACCCCCAAAACTACACTTCCACAAGAACTTACAAAATTATACTTACATAATTGCACGATTTCCGGGGTATTCGTTAACCGAGGGTCCACTGTACTCGTACTATAAATTAATTTAAAAAATGCTCAATGTTATTTTCCTTAAGATAATCTCAATTTTATATTACCATCCTCCTAAACACTTGTTACAATTTAATATCATCATATTGTAATCTTAACAGTAATTTGAAATCAAATATATATAACTAGAATAAACTCAATCAATTTCTCTAGTATTATGTACATAGTCTATAAGTCATTAGATTAAGCTGCCCCTAATGCCATGCCATGCCAGTGGCTCTCCTTGCACTTCAGTTTATGATTGTAACTACCAATATCTATGTAAAATTGCAAAGAAATAAAATTTTACTTTAACTTTACTTTACTTCACTGATAACCATCCAAGCTCTCTAAATGTATCCCAAACTATTTCAGTTGAAGTTAGCTCAATAATTTTTATTTTATTTAACCCGTAAACTGTCCAAACGTATATATGCGTTAGCTCGCCCAGTGCCCCGAATATTTTGAAAAAAAATCAAATCATTTTTTTTATAGAAATAAGGGTACATTTTTGTAAGTGTTAGAGGATAAAAAAAAATTTAGAGTCAGTACTTACTGAGATATGAGGCCGCGAAGTTGGCACTTGGTGATCACCTGACGGCAACATGGAGTACTGCCGCTTGCAGAAATTGTACATATTTACCATTTTTTTCCATTTTTTTTTACTTTTCTTTGTTTTTATGATATGATACTTATATTTTATTGTAAATCTTTTGATTTCAATGACAATTGTTGTTTATACACCAATATTATATACAAAATTATTATCAAGCTGACACAAATACACATGTACATACTGACAGGTGTTTTTGCACACCTGGCTGAATCACATTCTATTATCTACAACTATATACTACAAGTATTTTTATGTCCCACTTATGTTTCTAGAATTCCACGATTGTATGATACTTCATGAAGCATGGATTCATACAGAGTGCTACACCACACTGGTGACATATGAATCATGTGTCCCTCCACTGTTGGGATCGTTTTGTGGTGGTAGCACACACAACACACTTTTTCTGGGAATGCTTCTTCTTTGGGGTAGGTGGTATTGGTACCAGGTAGTGACAGTTAGGGCTGATTCGGTCTGGCACTTTCCCCACTGGTTGTGGTTGGGGGACAAGTCGCTGTTGAGGGGCAGGTATTGGTGTGGTACCATACTTTTTTGCTATCTGTTTTGCAACATTGATGGAGAATTCTGCAAAACGTTGTCGTTTTCCAGTCTTTATTTCATACATATTGAATGCATTGAGCACTGCAATGTCAACAATGTGGAAAAACAGTTTTATATACCACTTGCGACTCCTACGCACACAGTCAACGAAACCTATCATGATGTCAGACTTGTCGACTAGTCGCATATTGTTCGTATAGTCGACGACAACAGCTGGCTTGACAATACGTTCATTGGTGTATCGGTTCACTTTGTCTGTTTGTACCATCTCATTTCTGTGGATGGTTGATAGCAATGTCACATCCCGTTTGTCATGCCATGTCAGTGCCATGATGTCATTGGCATGAAACACTTGCACTGCACTGTTAACACTTCCACTGAACTTTGGCATATGTTTTCTATTCCTTATCACTGTTCCACATATATCGGTATTGTTCACACGTAGGAAATCAGCGAGCATAGGGCTTGTATACCAGTTGTCTGTGTACAATGTATGGCCCTTGCCAAGGTATGGTTCCATCATCTTGCAAACAACATCACCAGAAATGCCCAACATGCGCCTGGTATCGTCAAGTGTGTTTTTCCCAGTGTATACAATGATATCTAACACAAGACCTGTCTCAGTCACACATAACAAGTTTTATACCAAAGCGATGACGTTTGCTCGGTATATATTGCTTGAATGACAGGCGTCCCTTGAAGAGAATCAAGGACTCATCAACAACAATGTTCTTGAAAGGATAAAAATATGCACTGAATTTCTGCTTCAAATAGATAAACACTTCCCGGATTTTGTATAGAAGGTCATTTCTGTTGGGCATATTCCTGTCTGAGAAGTGCAACATTCATAGCAACAGAATGAATCTGTTGCAGGGAAGGAGGTCACGGAAGATAGGAGTACTGATAAAGTTGTCTGTGGACCAGTAGTTACGTACGTATATTGTTCTTATAGGTATGTGGCATAAGCATGACAGTGGCAAGGAATAAATACATTTCAGCCACTGTTGTGTCTTTCCACCTGTGCAGCTGTGATGATTCCCCAACCTCTGCTGTGTTGTCCATGATATAGCGGTAATAATTGTTTGTCTGAGTCACTATCAAGTTCATTATAGGCTCGTCAAAGTACAACTGGAAAAAGTCTAACTCTGTAGACTCATTTGTTATGGGACATTCTGGCAGGATGCCACTTCCACTCGAATCAAAATCAAAAGGCTGTGGCACGAATATACTTTGTGTCCAGTTCCACTCTCGGTCACATGGTGCAGGGTGGACCTGTGGCATGGGGCGTGGGGGATCAGGTGAGGGGACAGAAGTGGAGGCAGCACATGGTTGAGGGGGTGCCGGGCTGTCCTTTGTCTGTCCACCCACCACACCATGTGCTCCAGGCACCATGCCACCCACCACTTCTTCCTCCATCCCCGCATATTCACCTTCATGATCACTATCACTATCAGTGGCCGGGGTTTTGGATCGTGACCTGCCACGACCCCTGTTGACTGCATATGGCACACTGCCTGAACGTAGGCGATGACGCCTAAAAGTATGCTTCACAGGTGAATAATGAACATCACTATCACTAGACGAATCATCCAATGGCATAAAATCAATCTCATCGTCACTTACATCACTTTCACTATCACTAAAACACCGGGAAAATGATAGTTTTCTCTTGCGTAGTTGCCTATGGGTAACACTCGCCACTCCAGAGGTGCTTGACCCAGGGTCTTGTGTGGCCACACTGGCCACCCCAGAAGTGCCTGGCCTAGGGACTGGTGTGGCCACACTGGCTACCCCAGAGGTGCTTGGCCCAAGGTCTGGTGTGGCCACAGTGGCCACCCCAGAGGTGATGGGCTGAAGGTCATCTGGGTTATCGTCGATATTTTCACTAATTCCTTGATTATTAGTGGCCACATCGGTGTCAAATCCACTAATCTCATGTTGTATATCACTTTCCTTGAACAGTAGAGTGTTAATACGACGAGGCGTGAGTGAATCACGAGGATGTGCCATGATGTTGACCCAAGATGGAGCTGAATGTAACTGGTGCTACCATGCGGTACCCAGGCATCCAGGATTTTTTTAACCCAGCGCACACTGAGTGCGCAGGCCCATTCTCTCATGTCTAGGCGACTCAGGCCTATCGCGCCAATTTTGAAGGAATGAAAAATAAAACATAAATATACGTTTGGGGCAGTAGCGGTACTAACGTATATATACGTTTGGACCGTTTACGGGTTAACATGTCGGTCGTTTCTCACCGAGGCAGGGTGACCAAAAAAGAAAGAAAAACTTTCATCATCGTTCAACACTTTCACCTCTTTGCAGAGGCACTCGGATACAACAGTTTAGATGTCTCTCCAAACAACCAATATCCCAAACCTCTCCTTTAAAGTGCAGGCTTTGTACTTCCCACCTCCAGGGCTCAAGTCTGGCTAACTGGTTTCCCTGAATCCCTTCACAATATATTACCCTGCTCACATTCCAACAGCTTGTCAATTCCCAAAAACTATTCATCTCCATTCACTCTTATCTAACACACACATGCACGCTTGCTGGAAGTCCAAGCCCCTTGCCCACAAAACCTCCTTTACCCCCTCCTCCCTCCAACCTTTTCGAGGATGACCCCTACCCCGCCTTCCTTCCACTACGGATTTATACGCTCTCCAAGTCATTCTACTTTGTTCCATTCTCTCTAAATGACCAAATCACCTCAACAACCCCTCTTCAGCCTCTGATTAATACTATTAGTAACTCCACAGCTCCTAATTTCCACACTATGAATTCTCTTCCTAATTTCCACCTCGGTAATTATGTCGCTTAAATATAATGCTGGAAACACAGTACATATACCACCAATAATATGCAAGAAAGTGTCTCATGCTGTCATCAACTGACGGTCAGCTACATAGTGTTTAAAGTTAGGGAATCAGGGCATATATGATATGATATTGGGTGTATCATTGGCAAGAGGTTTAAAATGCTAGGTGGCATATGGTACATTGTCATTAATTTAGAAGAAAAGAAGATACAGAATGCAGCCTTGAGGGCTATGTTCATTGGAAGGTAGTTGAAGAAATGCCTTTAATTAATGGCTGCTTAATGATGTCTGTTACTAAAGTAGTTGTATGTATCCTTTAACCCTTTCAGGGTTTTTGACGTACTAGTATGTCTTACGCACCAGGGTGTTTGACGTACTAGTACGCATAAATTCTAGCGCCCTCAAATCAAGCAGAAAAAGGCTGGTAGGCCTAGATGTGAGAGAATGGGTCTGTGCGGTCAGTGTGCGCAGTATAAAAAAATCCCGCAGCACAGCGCATAATGATGAAAAAAAACTCCGACCGTGTTTTTGATTTAAAACAGCGACTTTGCAGTCTATTTTCGTATGGTATTTATGATTGTATTCTCGATTTTTTGGTCTCATTTGATAGAATGGAAGATATATTATAGAAATAGAGATAATTTTGATTGGTTTCATGATGACAAGTACCTTGAAATTGAGCGCAAAGTAGCAAAAATGTTTATTTTTGCCGATGTTCAAAAGTAAACAAATCACGCTAAACGTCCAATACACATCAACTGGCGAGTCTAATATTCTTGCACAAGTGCGCTGATATTATTTATACTGTTTTTACAATGATGCAGTAGTATACTTAACAGAAAATCTTCTATTTTTTGTGAGAATAAAAATTCAAAATGGAAAGCAAAAGTAATGTAAGAGATGCCTGGAGACGTGACTAATGAACAGATAAAATGTTATTTTAGTGCCAGGAATGTCTCTTGTTTATTCTGGACCCTATTTTGAAATTGGCATTTTTTGAAATTTGTGTGAAATTGGCAAAATTGCCAATTTCTGACCACTTTATTGGGTAGTTGAAATAGGTAAATTGGCAGTTTCTTGTACTCAATCGATAGAACAAATGGAATTCTAGAGAAATAGCTATAATTTTAGTAGACTGACACATTGGAATTGGCCGAAAATAGGGCTCAAAGTGGGCAAAATCACTGATGCATAAACATCGTCGATACCACTAACTTTGCGAGAGCATAATTCTGTTATTTTTTCACCAAATTTTCTACTTTTGGTGTCATTATGATCAGAAAAAGATTATCTATCATTTCATAAGAAAAAAATAATTTTTTTTTTCCCGAAAATTTCTCGACCCTGAGAATGAGTTAAGAATCGGGGGTCTCAACCCTGAAAGGATTAAGTCTGTAGTGATTAGTTTGCAAAGAATATTGTAATCAGTTGTATCAAAAGCTATACAGTGGACCCCCACGAATTCGCGGTTCCGAATTCAGTAATTCACGGATTTTTCCTTAGAACCTAACTAATAATCGTTCGCTAAAATCCCTGCAAATTCACATAATTTTTGGGGGCTTTTTTCGTGGCACTATATAATTTTTTGTGTTTTTTAATGCTAAATATTAAGAAAAATATAATTGAATAATTTTGTAACATAAATATTAACATAAATTAAGCAAAATTTCCATATAAAATATAATACTGTATAAATTTTTTAGTGCTGTAGAGAGAACACAAAGCAACCATAGAGGAAAACACGGCTTGGGATGGTGAAATGCCCCTGTACTCAGAGGTGTAAATTATTACCATATATTTACTGTCGTATATACCAAAACAAATGGGGTGCATGAATTACAGTATACCAAAGAAAACGGCCTTGCATGAATTGCAGTACATATGGGGGTAACATCGGTATTTTGCATTCTAGCACTGCGGGAGACAGCAGTACAACACTGTATACGGGTTTATCTTTACATTCTTTTTTTTTTAACGGTGATGTATGAAGCTGAGTTTGAAATTAGTGTTTTTAGGACATACAGTATTTAGGGTTTAAACTATAAAAATAGGCATGTATAGGCATTTTTTTTTTAACCGCATCCAAAATTCGCGGGTGGTCTTGGAACATAACTCCCGAAAATTTCAGGGGACTACTCTATACAGATCAATAAAAAAAATGTTCAAGAGAATGCTTGTTCCTTTCAAGTGCTACACGTACTATGAAAAGCATTTTTATTATTGCATCATTAATGCTTTTCTTGGGTTTTTATCCAAATTGGCATAAGCACATTGTCTAATTAGGAACATGTTTAACTTCTTGTGGATTACTTTCTCAAACATGTTTTCATTTTGGTAGATTTGAAATTTGTCTATAATTGTCAGTATCATTTTGTCAGTTATATTCTCATACTATTGTCATAAGTAGTAGGTTGGTACTACCACCCTGTCAAGTGAGTGTGAAATGGAAATCTGTTATTTTTTTTTTTTTTTTTCACTTTGGCAGAACTGCTGATCTTTTCTTTGTGTGTTAGCTCATAAAACAGGAAAATCTTATAAACTTTTCCTTACATTCACTATACATATATCTTTACTTCCCTATGTGCTTGTTAATAGTTCTTAATCCTGTAATATTTCCTTTCCTTTGTAATAGGCTTAGTCTGAGACCAGACCATGGAGAAGATTATCCCCAGAACCACTAGCAAATAAGATATTCCTAAAAGAAAGAACCGAGAAGAGAGATTTGAGCATGGGTTAGCCATTGAGAAAGTTTTGCATGAAATCCTGTTTATTTTTCAATTTAGAGGTGTGAGTCAACATCCCACCCTCCACCCCCCAAAAAATGGGTACTGCATAAAAGAGGAGTGGAAGTTGTCCATCAATAAAAATATTTAATAATTGTATTTTGCAAATCAGGAACCATGCAAATTTGGGGGGCCAACTGTACTAGAAAACATACTATCTTCCTTTAACACAATTTTTCTATTGTTCATAATTTCCATTTAGTAAAATAATACTCTCTTCCTTAACCAGGAGCTGGAATATGCCTTGCAAATCTTCAATTATTTCTTTACGGCAGTGTTTATCTTAGAATCAGCCATGAAGATGGTGGCACTGGGTTGTCGTCGTTACTTCCAGGACAGGTAATGCATTTTGTACCACCTAATTCACTGCTTGTTATTGTCATTATCACTAAACATTTGACTGTTTCTTCCCCAAACAGTCATTTTGTTACTTCACATTTTATTGTGGCATTTTTTTATTTTTATGAAGTACAGTATGCAGTGGTCCCTTGAGTTATGATGGTCTTGAGCTATGATAATTTTGAGTTGCGATTTAATCTCATAAAAGAATTTAGTTTTAAGTTGCGATGAAAATTTTGAGATACGATATGTGTACCCAACACCACTCCTCTGCTTCAGCCCATGGACCAGCAAGAGATTGTGATTTTCAAGAATATTTATGCTGCAGTGGTGTTTGCTAAGTGCTTTGCAGAGACATCAGAAGATGGAACTATCAGCTTCAAAGAATTCTGGAAGACTAAGTTTAAAATCTTAAATTGTGTGAAGTTTCCTCTTGGGGCTTCATTGCAGCCCGGAAGAACTTGTGGCTTTCAGTCATTTATGACTTTGAAGGATTTGAAACTGAGGAGGATATAAACCAAGAGATTGTCACTCTTGGTGAGACAATGAGGTTGGAGATTGATGAAGAGGATGTGGAGGAGTTAATTCAGGACCACAGACAGGAGTTGATAACAAAAGAGCTCCAGGAATGAGGGAAGATGGATGAGGACAGTGGGAAGGAAGATGATCATTGGATAACAGCTGCAGAAATTCAGGAGTTGTTTACTCATTTGGAATGTGTGAAAGAAATCATAAGAAAGTACTCAGACATTTGAAAAACTGAACTCGCTTCCTGTGTTTTTGAAGATAACGTTTTTTTCTTATTTTAAGAGTCGTAGAAGAAAACAACAGAAATAAACAACTCTGGACAGTTTTTTCAAGAGGCAACGGCTGGAAGGAGCTTCTCCTTCCAACCAGTAACTTCCTCTTCCCCGCCACCACACCAACTCTTCCAGTTCAAAATACAGTAAAAGTTGCACTTCCGGAGTCTTGGAATGAATTACCATAAAACCATGTATGTTAAGATTTCATTTACAATAGTTTTGAGGTATGATATCTTCTGGAATGGATAAATATTATAACTCAAGGGACAACTGTATTTGTTTCCATATGATAACTATATTTCTCGTAAACAAGAAATTCACAGCTAATATTATCCATAAGTACATCTGTGGGAAAATTATGTGGCATGCTAAATGAGGAATCATTGTTATTCAATCTCTTTCATATCAGTGATGACTTAAAGTAACATCTAGTAGATTCTGTTTGCATAAATTTTGTGAAGTCAGTATATATATGCCTCTTCAAATCCAGCTCCTGTTTGTGAATGATTTCTTGCAGTGAGAATCCTGTGTTTGAGAGTACTTTTTCTCAAAACTGATTCATTAAGGTTGATCGAGTTTTAACACACCCATTGCATTGTAGCTCTTCATTACTTTACCCAGTATGACTTCTTGACTACAGTTGTATGTTCCTTCCTGACCTACAACCATTTTATGAGTGCAAATGTGTAGTTAAGTGGGTTCACCTTGCTGTTCTTACTTAAGGGATAGCCAGTGTAAAGTGTAAGTCAGCCCAGGGTTTTCTTATACTGTCCAACATGAAATATGGAAACTAACAAGATAACTACCTAGACTGGTTCTACTTAAGCTACACCTAGATGTCCGTCTCATAACGCAGGTTCCTGGAATTGTGAGTTGTATTCTAAAATCTCAAACCTTCATTTCTGGTAGTCTATTGGAACTGGGAGTCAGCTTTGAGGAAGTGTATGTATTAGCTTAAAAAAGTATGCAAACTGTAAGAACTGGACAGCCCATCACATTGACAATGCAATCTTGCTGTTATTGACATTTTTCTTTCAGGTTAACTTTGAATTTTTTTTCATTTTCCCCTTTAATAATATCAACATTCCTATGGGAGTCTCAGATCACTTTTTCTCTGCAATGTGTCTTCTATCTTTGCTTACAAAAACTTAATATTCTCTTAGCAAAATTCCACTGTAGGAATTACAGTGAAATTTAGCTAGTTAAAAGAATAAAAATAGGCTGCAGTTGTTATTTTAATAAAATAGTTCAAAGCTATATTTTTATTTTTTCAGCACATTGGTTGTCTCCCACTGAGGCAGGGTGACCCAAAAAAGAAACACTTTCATTTTTGTATATACCATTTTTGTATATCATTTTGATATTCTCTCTACTTATTATATATTCAAACTGTATTGTTTAATGAAAACAAATTGATCATTCCATATTGATTTAACATTTTTTTTTTCTCCAATTGGTCTACCCCTCTGCCTCTATGTATAACAGTTTCTCATATTTTATATTTCATTCTGCATGTACCTCCCAGAAAAATGTGTAGAACACATATAGTATGTCTCTTCCATTATCTAGATACTGTAAAAAAATTAATAGCACTGAAAGCTCTACAGGTGTGAAAGGCACACTATAATATATTAAACTCTGTGTTCAGGTTTGATGGACCACTTACAGGAATAGAAGCCTGTCATGGTACCCTTGTATTGTTAGTTTTGTACTCTTGCCTCACTTTTCATCCAGTCTGCTGCCTTTTGCTTTCTCCTTCCTATGAACCTACCCAATTTTGCTGACATGACTGAACACTTTTCGGCAACCATCATCAGTCAAGGGAATAAATGTATTGCACCTTGTTTTAGTAGTTATCCACTATGGAGAATATTATTCATATTTGTAAGAGAAATACAGTTGCCTCCAGACTGTAGGAAGATGATAGCCATGTTCATTGCATAGGTCATGGGTTGTGTCGAGGAAAAAACCATGTTTATTACTCATAGCTGAAACTATGGAACAAGCCCATCATGAAGAGAGAGAATGTGAAGATACAAGTGTTATTGACTATTCAGGGTTTGACGTGCTTTTCACAATTTACTTACGAATTCTGCAAACAGATGATCACTTATACAGCTTACTGATGTCAGCTCTTAGTAAGAGGGCAAGAAAGACATCTAAATCTATTAGTGTTTCCTGACACCCTTCTACATCCAGGGCTGAGTTAGATAACATGGCTATTCAGCCAGAATCCAAAGTTGGTAACAAACACTCACCTTCACCATTAATATGTGAATAGCAAGCCTGGAAGGATGATTGTAATCTTGAAAACTTAAGAGTTTTACTAAATAGTTATATTCATATTCATATGGATCAAATACAGGAGAGCTTATTTCAAACATCCAGGTTACTGCACATCATCATTAATCAGGGTGCTAGTGAGTTAGAAAAGTGTCAAGCCTTTCAGCATTCAAGAAACCTACTTGACCTTGGCTTCAATTAAGAAAATATCTGATATAAAGTATATGTATAACTTAAAGAGCCATTCTTGAGAAATTTACTGAAGATTAATAATTAATCGTTTCCTGAAGCTTATGCAGGTTCTGTTCCCAGTGCTTGGGTATCTCATGAAGCTAATTTTTTTACTTATTCCAAAACAAAGCAAGAATATGATCTTCTAAAGTTCTTGACTTTACCTTTGCTAAAAATGTTGTGGTTAATATTTTAATTTTTTTGCTGAGGCTGGATATGTTATTGAGGTCTGTTACTGAAGGTGCTTTTGTCAGGCAACAATTAAACTCAATTATAGTGTTGTGTATACAGTATCAACAACTCTTGTTAATTTTGTCATAAATTACAGTACAATAAATTATGATAGCATCTTAGGTCTGGGATCAGCCATGGCTAATAATAGGATCACAGTACATAAGGAACTACACCAACAGTTTAAAGCCTTGCTAACCAAGGAGAGAAACTAAGAATCCACTTTTTCTTGAAAATCGTTCTTAGGTCAACCTGATCTTCTCTGAAGTTGCAAATCCCAACCCCATGGCTATGCAGTCATTATAACAAGGTCTGTGTATTAAGCGAAGCATATGAGTGTGCTACAGTCCCAGCAAAATTGAAACGCCTATCAGCAACTTGGGTTTGGGTTATTATATTTCAGAAAGCAAGTGCACACACACATACACATGCACACACACATGCAGAGTGCAAGAAATGGAAGCTACAAGCCACAGCAGCAGAGGCTAAGATACAGAGCTTAGAAGAGGAACTGAAAAATCTGAAACAGTGTAAAGAACCAAAGAGCAGTACGGCCATGACATCAGGAACTGCTACATTAGTCACAAATGAGGGGACTGTAGGGAACACAGGAGTTAAACTGTATGCAGATGGCCTATCAGACCCCTGTGGAGCCCAGGAAAAGACAAGAGCACACCAAGAACAAACGAGGGGACTGAAAAAAATGAGAGAGCTAAGCTACACGCAGAGGCCTAAACTGACCACAGCGGTGCCCAGTAAAAGCTGAGAAGGGAAAATGAGAGACCACTGGGCACAGGGACATCAGATAAAGAGAAGAGATTGAAGAAAGGAAAGCTGCAATGGAAGCTACTAAATTGACTCAGGGGATGCAAAGGGAAATGCAGTGGGAGAATGAAGGGAAGAGGTCAGTCTTTGTTTATGGGCTCCAGGAAGTTGAAGGGAAAACTTATGAAGCAAGAAGACAGGAGGAGAAAAAAGCAATTGAAAGTATGAAAGCAAGAGGAGAGGACAACATGACCCAGCTGACAAATTTTCTGAGAATAGGGGAGTTTGCAAGAGGAAAAAACTGGCCAGTCAAAGTGATTTTCAAGGCAGAATCAGCTCGAAATAGGATCCTGCAGGAGAAAGCAAGCCTAAGGGACATATTGGTGTACCGGAGAGTGTACCTTGACTGCGACAGAACACAAGAGGAAAGGAAAAAACTGAAAGAGAGGGTACAATTGTTACGTTATTTTCCCTTATTAATCATCAAGGTTCTACATGTACTAGCATAGGGTATTTACTTAAAAGGTCTTAGGGTAAAAGGAGGACAATATTAGGCTAAAAGATACTTACTCAGGTTTAGCTGCTGCATCTGAAAACTTAATTCTTTTTCATTCCCCTCAAAGGTTATTTAAACCATCATTATAAAAATAGAGCTATATTAAGAAGTATATACATATAATATACAGGTCTCCACTCCTAAACATATAATCAGCCTTTCCCAAAGCACATGGCTCAGCTGCCACCTTCAACTCTCTCTTTCTCAACATTTCCCAACCCTCCAGTGTCTTGATACACTGAAGATCACAGAATGTCATGGTAACATCGATCTACAACCCTCCCTATTACCTTTTGGGCTCTCATTCAGCCCTGAAGCCAAGATAAGATAAGCACCAACAACAACAGCTCACTCCAGCCGCCATTGTTCTCTCAGGAAGGGATTGTGGGAAGCCAGCATCTCTCTAAGCTCCTCCCCCTCAAAACATCCACATCACTTTGCATCCTCTCAACATATCTTAAGTTATTACAATGAGACATGCAACTTAATATTAATACTTAATTAAATGTGTGCATTATTTATATAACCTATTATATTGAGAAAATCAGTTAAATCAGCCCTTAAGCTTTTAAGACTGGCCAAGACTTAAACTCTCAACTAAGCAGTACTCCTGATTAATTCAATATAACTAGGCATTCATATTATTTAATTACAACAATACATGCTGGGTTCCATAGCCCCATAACAAGTCCATAATACCCCATAACAACAATGATGGAAGGAGGAAAGAGAGGACAGACAGAGATGGGCAGGAGAACCTAGACTCAGGAGGAAGAACAAATATAACCTCCCTCAGAACCACCTACAGAAGGCCCTCAACCATGACAACCCCAATGCAATCAATCTAACCCAAAACCTACACACCATACCCACTTCCCCCACCCCCTCATCACTAACTCCACCTTCACAGCAACCCTCAAGAGTTCCTGCCAGGTCTCCCACTTCCCCAACCCAAATGTACTCCCAGACCACAGTTTTAGAAAAGTTGAAGGTTTGGTATACGAATGCAGACAGAATAACAAATAAATGTGAGAGTGGCATGAAAGAAGCAAAAGAACATCTACAGACACCATAGCACTCACAGAAACGAAACTCTCCAGGATAACAGGTCCAATCTTCCCACATGGATACGAGATCCTGAGGAAAGATAGAGGAGCAGAGGGGGTGGAGGAGTTGCACTGCTCATTAAAAACCAATAGGGATTTGAGGAAATGAATGGAATGGATAAAAGGGACTACATAGTATGAACAATTCAGTCTGGGGGCCCTAAGGTGGTAATTGCAATGATGTACAACCAGCCACAGAACTGCAGGAGGCCAGGAGAAGAATAAGAGAGCAACAGAGCAATGGTGGACACACTGGCTGAAGTGGCCAGAAGAACTCACATGGGTAGAGCAAAGTTACTAGTTATGGGTGATTTCAATCACAAGGAGATTCACTGGGAAAACCTGGAGCCACATGGGGATCCTGAAACATGGAGAGCCAAAATGATGGATCTGGTACTGGAAAACCTCGTGCATCAACATGTCAGGGACACTACCAGAGAGAGAGAAGTGAGGATGAACCAGCAAGACGGGACCTCGTATTCAAATTCAAATTCAAATTCAAATTCAAATCCTTTATTTCATGTAATACAAGGTGGGGGTACTTATAGTTATACATTAAAGTTGATATTACAAGATGGCCAATAATATGCCTAGGTATGCCTAGGCTTTTCAGGCTGATCTTATGATAGGTCTTACTCAATAGCTATACAATGGATATACAGATTGTAAGGTTAGGTTTACAAAATTTAGGTACTGGAATTTAAACATTGAGAATTTAACAATTAGTATAAAAAGTTAGCAATTAGTTTATATATTAATGGTAAAAGGTGACATATTGGCATAATATAGATTCTATATTGGAGTATCTTAGGCAAACTTATGACTAGCTTAAGTATTATGGAGCAATAGTTGTATCAGAATTTTGGTTAGAACTGTGCAAATTAAAGGGAATCACAGATATCAATAAGTGTATTTTGCTGTGGTTAGTAATGTGCAAATTAAGGAGAATCACAGATATCAATAAGTGTATTTTGCTGTGGATATGTGCAAGATAAAGTAGTTTTCGTATGGTTAACTATCGGTTCGGGTGCGTAAGTGAGATAAGATGTTTTTAACGGTGCCTTTGAAAATGGAGGTTGTGTCTGCAGTTCCTAGAGTTTTCAGGCAGGGAGTTCCAGATTTTAGGCCCTTTTATGCGCATTGAATTTTTGTAAAGATTTAGTCGGACACGGGAATGTCAAAGAGGTGTTTATGTCTGGTATTATGTCTATGGGTCCTGTCACAACTGTCAAGAAAGTGTTTTAGCTCAGGGTTAAAGTTGGAATTAATGGTTCTATAAATGTAGATAGCAGAGTAGTAAGTATGGATGTTCTGGACAGTGAGTAGGTTTAGGTCTTTGAAGAGTGGGGGTGTGCTGCCTAGCGTTGGATTGTGTGATAATTCTTACTGCGGCTTTTTGTTGGGTTATTATTGGCTTTAGGTGGGTAATTGCTGTTGATCCCCATGCACAAATGGCATATGTGAGGTAGGGATAGATGAGTGAGTAGTATAGTGTGAGTAGGGCTGATTGTGGTACATAATACCGTATCTTAGAGAGGATCCCCACAGTTTTGGACACTTTCTTTGTTATGTGTTGGATATGGGTGCTGAATTTCAGGCTGCTGTCAAGGTGAAGGCCCAGGAACTTGCCCTCGTTATGTCTAGCAATAGGTGTAGAGTTGATCTTAATGTTTAATTGTGGATCATCTGTTCTGTTGCCAAACATAATATAGAAGGTCTTATCAGTGTTGAGTGTAAGTTTATTGGCAGTCATCCATGTTGATATTTTTATTAATTAATGTTAACAATGGTATTAAAGCGTGGAAAGGTTTGTTGGGAGATGACATAAGTTTATCGTCAAAAAAGTATTGGTTTCAAGTGTTGTGATACATTGGGAAGATCATTGATGTATAAGAGGAAGAGCAGGGGACCAAGGACACTTCCCCGCGGTGCGCGGTGTCTAGTGGTAGTGTCGTGGAGGATGTGTCTTTTAGTGACATACTGGTACCTATTAGTGAGGTAGGATTTGAGGTATGCTAATTTCATGACCTCTTATTCCATAGTAGTAGTTTGGACATTGAGGACTCAAATATGAAAGGCCCCTCGGAGCTAGTGATCACGTGGTTCTAAGCTTGAAGACATAGTAGAGTTACGAGTGGAGAGGGTAACAGGAGTAGGATGGAAAAACCAGTCTACAAAGGGGGATACACAGGCACTTGGGAAAGAATTGGTAGGAAAATCAGTAAGGAGATGGACTACGTGACAAAATGCAAGGAGGCAGAGGGAGGTTTGTTTCTAAGGGCAACAGAAATAATGGGAAGACCTGAATGAACCCTTTGGTTCCCCAAAGGTGTAGGGAGGGAAAAACCAAGTGTGTTAGATAATGGAAAAAGTACAGAAGACAAAGGACTCCCGGAAAATAAAGGGTTAATTGAAGAGCCAGAAACGAAAATATACACAGATTGGGGAGGCCCAGCAACAAAAAAGAAAATGACATTTGCATCGAAAGTCAAGTCTGATCCAAGCTGTCGTATGCCACATCAGGAGGAAAACAACAGTCAAGGACCAGGTAATCCCGGTTGAGGAAGGAAGGTGGGGAGCTTACAAAAACGACCAAGAAGTATGTGGGGGGTCAACATGAGATTTAAAGAAGTATTTTACAGTGGGGGGCAGAAAGGACCCCCGGAGGTCAGAATGGGGGGACACCAACAAGTGCTGGATGAAATACACACAACTGGGGGGGGGAGGAAAAACTCCTAAGTGAAATTCCCCCAAAGGCAGTGGGACCGGACAGCATCTCTCCGTGGGTCCTTAGAGAGGGGGCAGAGATGCTTTTTGTGTGTGCCACAAACAATCTTCAACACATCTATTGAAACTGGGGGAACTACCTGAGGTATGGGGCCAAATGTTTTTAATTTTTAAGAAGGAGACAGACACGACCCCTTAAACTACAGACCAGTGTCACTGATGTGTTTTATGCAAAATCATGGAATTTTTTCAGGAGGAGAGTGGGGGCACCAAAAAAGGGAAAACATAACGAAAACCAGCACGGTTTCAGGGAGGGGAAACCTGTGTCAAAACCTACTGGAGTTCTATGACAGTGTGACAGCAGTAAGAAAAAAGGGGGTTGGGGGGGTTTTTCGTTTTCTTGGACTGTAAAATGGCATTTGAGACAGTTTCACACAAAAATAAAAAAAATGAAAAACTGGGGGGGCCTGGCGGGGGTTTAAAGGGGAAAAGGACTGCAATGGATCATGGTCGTGAAAAAGGGTCCAGGGGGGGGGTGCCTGTGATGAGCGGGGTTCCACAGGGGTCAGTCCTAGGACCAGTGCTGTTTCTGGTACAGTGGCCCCGGGGGAACGAAAAAACTTCATTCAGAAGCCTGCTCAAGTCCCCTTCCGAACAAATTTACTCACTTTAGGAATAATGTAAAGGGTTGTCTATTTCAGCCCCCCAAAAAAACATTTTCAAACACTTACAATATTATACTTACAAAATTTTATGTTTTCCCCGGGGGTTTTTTGTTCCCCGGGGGGCCTCTGTATATGTAAACAACAGGGCGGAAGGAATGACTCCCCAAATGTCCCCCTTTTTAGGTGATGTGAAGTTGATGAGAAGAATTCAATCAGATGAGGACCAGGCAGAGCTACAAAGGGATTTTGGCAGGCTGCAGGCTTGGTCCCCAAACTGGCTCCGGTTGAACCCCCCCCCAAATGCAAAGTCATGAAGGGGGGGGAAAGGGGAAAAAACCGCAGACCCCGGGTACAGTCTAGGGGGCCAGAGACACAAACCTCACTCAAAAGGAAAAGGTCTTGGGGTAGGTTTTAAACCGGGCACATCTCCCAAAAGGGCACATCAACCAAATAACTCCTGCAGCATACATGCACCCAAGGAAACCCCCAAAAATAGCATTTTTACATCTCAATAAGGGGAACGTTCAGGACCTTGTACACCGTGTACATTAGGTCTATATTGGAGTATCGCCCAGTTGGAACCCCCCCCTAGCCAAGCATGTAAGAAAAAAATTGAGAAAGTGCAATGGTTTTTAAAAAAACTAGTCCCCCGGGTAGGGGTATGTCCCCAAAAAGGGAGGTTAAGGAAAAAAATTACTGGACAACACTGGAGGACAGGGAGATAGGGAAGATACGATAACAACATATAAAAAAATGAGAGGAATCGACAAATGGGGGAGACAGGACGTTCCAGGAGATGGGACACAGCAACAAGGGGTCACAGTTGGAAGTTGAAAAATCAGATGAATCACAAAAGGGTGTTAAGGATTAAAGGTTTTATTCTTTCATACAGTAGACCCCCCTTTGCACGACTTTATGTTGCGCGTTTTGGAATATTTTGCGATTGAAGAATTGCGGCACATTTTTATCTAACACGACATAAACCTTATACAGTGGTACCTCGAATCGGGGGCCCCCAAAAACGCCCTTTCATGTAAGTTTATTTTTTTTAAAGCTTTTTTAAAAATATTTTTGGGGGGGTAAAAAAGGCTAGTCTATTTTACATTATTCCTTTGGGGGATAAATTCGTTTGGTAATGGCACTTGAACAGCATTCCGAAAAAAAAATACTAAAAATTTCCAGTACCACTGTATTCGGATCCTGGAGGGGGAAAAAATTTTAAAAGCGCGGTCCCTTTTGGGGGGGGTTAAACCTTGAGTCAGTGGGGGGGCCCACTGAGGGTGGCTATGAGCCACAACAAGTGTTTAATGCTGGAGACAAGTGTTTTTTTGGGAAAAAAATGCCAACATGAACTTATATCAGTCAGCAA
>WNWK01036795.1:0-18932 GCA_009830355.1 Cherax destructor
TTTCTTCAGTCACAGAGTAGTCGGGAAGTGGAATAGCTTGGGAAGCGATGTAGTGGAGGCAGGTTCCATACACAGCTTTAAGAAGAGGTATGATAAAGCTCATGGCGCACGGAGAGTGACCCAGTAGCGGCCAGTGAAGAGGCGGGGCCAGGAGCTGTCTCGACCCCTGCAACCACAACTAGGTGAGTACCACTAAGATACTACTTAAAGGATGGATTGTATAAAAACACACAAACACACACTTATGTTTCACTTATTTTAACAAAGTTCTCCATGCACAAGTACACACACACACTGGCATGAACCATACACAGCTTTAAGACGAGGTATGATAAAGTTCATGGAGCAGGGAGAGGACCTAGTAGCGATCAGTGAAGAGGCGGGACCAGGAGCTGAGTCTCGACCCCTGCAACCACATACAGGTGAGTACAAATAGGTGAGTACACACACACACACATACAAACACACACACACACACACACACACATACACACACACACACACACACACACACACACACACACACACACACACACACAAAGCTTATTCTGAATATTGCAGTTTTATTCTTAACTTCCTAGTCTACTCACGCCAGTTGCAGGTCTTTGTTTCAGTGAATATAAACTGACAAAGCTGATCTATGTCAGACCCGTCTGCTGATTCGCGTATCAACTTATTAACTTAATTATAAACCAATATATGCGCTATAATGTTGATCCACATAAGTTATTTATTGCCCAATCGTAATTCCACTTAACCCCTAATCAAATTTACATACATTAAAAACGGATCATATGTAAATGCCTTTATTGCAATGAAAAATTAAATCATTATTACCAAGACTTCGTTTGAACTCTTTGTTAATGGCCACAACTATGGAGAAAATGTTGGGAAGTAATTACAGTGAAATTCACCTGGGAATGAATGGCTATAATTTAATTTTCCCCATATTTTGGCTGCTACCAGTCTTTGGTAACGTGCATTATTTCATATTATTAACAACGTGAGCAGAACTGAGGTCGTTAAGTATCCAGCAAGTGTCATGCGTCTACATACTGTACATTTACAAAGTGTGACTTTGTAAATGGTCCAAGTCGGACCGAAACGTCGTCGTAAGCTCCTCTCCTTTTATATGTGCGGTTGTGTGTATTGTTCCAGTCACGGTATTGTGCTTTTTTGTTATTTAAGTGCAAAGGTTTGGAACATAACTAGTCCCGGAGCTAAAGGGATGTCCTTTTAGCCACTAAATGAGTCGGAGGTCTTCGATCCTTCTGGGATAAAAGTTGAACTTCTGAACCTACTCCTTGTAACTGATGAACTTGTCTTCTGTTTTGTGATCAGCTGCTTGACCCGACTGACCATTATTAAGATAGAAAATAGTCATCAGACAAAAAAGATGCTGAAGAATGAGACACTTATGCAAGATATGGGAATCTTTATTGAGGAAACGTTTCGCCACACAGTGGCTTCATCAGTCCAATACAAAGCAGGTGTAAGGAGAGGAGTAGTTTGAGGTAATCAGTCCCTGAGCCTGGAATCAATGTGTTCAGTCCATCAGTCTTGTAAAAGTACAGCATATGTCCGAGAAGTGACTTACACACTGTACTCAGGTGAGTCGAAGCAGGAGGCGGCGGCATCAAAGGAAGAACCATGCACTAGTGGAAGTAGGTCTTCGTCCAGAGGTAGTGGAAGTATGTCTTCGTCCAGAGGTAGTGGAAGTATGTCTTCGACCAGAGGTAGTGGAAGTATGTCTTCGTCCAGAGGTAGTGGAATTATGTCTTCGTCCAGAGGTAGTGGTAGTAGGTCTTCGTCCAGGGTAGTGGAAGTAGGTCTTCGTCCAGAGGTAGTGGAAGTAGGTCTTCGTCCAGAGGTAGTGGAAGTAGGTCTTCGTCCAGAGGTAGTGGAAGTAGGTCTTCGTCCAGAGGTAGTGGAAGTAGGTCTTCGTCCAGAGGTAGTGGAAGTAGGTCTTCGTCCAGAGGTAGTGGAAGTAGGTCTTCGTCCAGAGGTAGTGGAAGTAGGTCTTCGTCCAGAGGTAGTGGAAGTAGGTCTTCGTCCAGAGGTAGTGGAAGTAGGTCTTCGTCCAGAGGTAGTGGAAGTAGGTCTTCGTCCAGAGGTAGTGGAAGTAGGTCTTAGTCCAGAGGTAGTGGAAGTAGGTCTTCGTCCAAAGGTAGTGGAAGTAGGTCTTCGTCCTAACGTCCTAAGGTAGTGGAAGTAGGTCTTCGTCCTAACGTCCTAAGGTAGTGGAAGTAGGTCTTCGTCCTAACGTCCTAAGGTAGTGGAAGTAGGTCTTCGTCCTAACGTCCTAAGGTAGTGGAAGTAGGTCTTCGTCCTAACGTCCTAAGGTAGTGGAAGTAGGTCTTCGTCCTAACGTCCTAAGGTAGTGGAATTAAGTCTTCGTCCAAACGTAGTGGAAGTAGGTCTTCGTCCAAAGGTAGTGGAAGTAGGACTTCGTCCAAAGGTTTGACGAAGACCTACTTACACTAGTGGATGGTTCTTACTGTGACTCCGCCTCCTGCATTGACTCACCTGACTACAATACATAAGCCATTTCTCTGGATATATACTGTACTTTCTACGAGATTGATGGATTGAACACACAGATTCCAGGCTGAGGGACTAATTACCTCAATATCCTTCTCTGTTTACACGGTTCTTCTCTGTATCGGACTGATGAAGCCACTGTGTGGCGAAACATTTCCTCAATAAATATTCCCATATGTTGCATAAGTGTATCAATCTTCAACTTGTCGGTTTTGAAAATCATTTATCACAAAACATTATTCTAAAATATAGTCAATTTCTCTCTCTCTCTCTCTCTACTGCCTTTCCTCCCGTTCCCCATCTACCCCTTCATTCCTCCTTTTCCTCTCCTGATAGCTAATGATTCCAGTTGCTGCATAATTTCTTCTTGGAGATTTTTGCATAATGGTCGAACGTAAAGTTTCGTTTCTTATCGGCATTTTCTTAGAAATTATAACAATTTATATATTTTAGTTCTGTTTTGTTACTGTAAACTCGTTTTTAATTTCATTTTGCCTCATTAATAAGCAAATGAAATATTTAACGTTGGTTTTCCGGGTCATTATTTTCATTTTTGAAAAATCGTGAAACTCGTATATGACTTCTGTAATATTTTGCGACAGTATATAAATCATTTACGTTCATATTACTTTGGTAAATGTAAACAAAGTCATTTGTAAACTTACATGTGACATTTGTCAGGTATTTTTCTTAGTATTCAACGACTGCTTGAATTTTACAATTGTTAAAAAAAAATTAAAAACCGAAAAAAACTGCAAATGTTCATAATGAGACTTAATGAACTATTAGCAGAAACTCTATAAACTGAACATGAGGACTTTGAAAACGACAGATTTATCAGTGAAGATATGATACAGACCTACATAGTACTCAGAAGACTGTTGAAGTGGCAGAAAATGGGTACACAAGAGCATTGACTGAAGATAGTCACAGGTGAATTACAAAGATGTCAAAAAGTATTTCTTCAGTCTTTTGAGTAGTCAGAAAGTAAAATGGTCTTAATAAATGGTGAAAAAAAGTTGCAAACGTAACTGAGACTTGGAATGGTCTCTAGACGGCTAATAACGGCAGACCTGGTAAAACCTGCAAACTTAGAAGCAACGCCAAAAATTGTGATTTACCACAAATCAAGAGAACACACACACACACACACACACACACACACACACACACACACACAGCACACACACACACACACACACACACACACACACACACACACACACACACACACACACACACACACACACACACAGAGCTGTTGTGCAAAAAGTAAATTTAACTTAATAAATTTCTGTTGTGGAACCTTTCACCAAATGCTGACCTTAGTCAGACACGCCTTTTATTTGCGTACTAATTCATTACCTCAATTATGAACGAAGATCTAAGCTAAAACGTAGTTACTCCTGAAATAATCTCCAATAAAAACTAAATAAAAAAATAAGTCATTCGTAAATACCTTTTTGCAGTGAAAAATTAAATAACTATTACAGACACTTCGTCTACACACTGTTAATGGCCACAACAATGCGAATTTTTTGGGGGAATTACCGTGAAATTCACCTGGGGAACGAATGGCTATAAATGAATTTAGCTGATTTTTGGGTTGTTGCCACTCTTTGGTAACCTGTATATTTTGTATTAGTAACTGCAAGAGCAGATGTGAGGTTGTAAAGTCCAGACCAAGTCTCTGTCACTACTGAACTCATGTTCACTGTTGTGATCAGCTGTTTGACCCATACACGACACAATAAAAAGAGAAGCTTATATATCGTCAATCTCTCTCTCTCCCTGCTTTTCATATTTATATTTTCTTCTGTACTTTCCTTCCCTCCTTCTTTTCTTCCCTTTGCCTAGTAACTAATGATTCTAGTTGCTCCATAATTTATTCCTCGAAACATTTTGCAAAATGTTCGTATGTAAAAAAAAAAATCTACAGGTTTTTCCAAGATATTATGATTTAAATATTCTAACTCTGTTTTGACATTCATTGAAAATATCTAGTAAAACCGTAATTCTCAGAGCTCTGAAATCTTCGTTTACAACTTTTTGCCTCATTAAGAAACACTGAATTTCTTTGACTCGAATTTAAGGGCAATTTATTTCAAAACCAGCAATAAATGGTCTTTTGAATTAGGGTTCAGCTCCCCTTCAGTATGGAAGTAAAGTATTAAAGGTCTAACTGACCATTAACTAAGATCTCTTTAGACTTGAGTCTTCATCTAGGATAAATCATGTTTTTTAGGATAAATTTAAATTGTCCTGAAATTCTCCTTGAAATTGTCAACAATATTATTCTTGAAATTGTCACCAATATTATTCTTGAAATTGTCACCAAAATTATTCTTGAAATTGTCACCGAAATTCTCCTTGAAATTGTCACCGAAATTGAAATTGTTACCGAAATTCTCCTTGAAATTGTCACCGAAATTCTCCTTGAAATTGTATTGAAATTCTCCTTGAAATTGTCACCGAAATTCTTCTTGAAATTGTCACCGAAATTCTTCTTGAAATTGTCCTGAAATTCTCCTTGAAATTGTCACCGAAATTCTCCTTGAAATTGTCACCGAAATTCTCCTTGAAATTGTATTGAAATTCTCCTTGAAATTGTCACCGAAATTCTTCTTGAAATTGTCACCGAAATTCTCCTTGAAATTGTATTGAAATTCTCCTTGAAATTGTCACCGAAATTCTTCTTGAAATTGTCACCGAAATTCTCCTTGAAATTGTCACCGAAATTCTCCTTGAAATTGTCACCGAAATTCTCCTTGAAATTGTCACCGAAATTCTCCTTGAAATTGTCACCGAAATTCTCCTTGAAATTGTCCTGAAATTCTCCTTGAAATTGTCCTGAAATTCTCCTTGAAATTGTCACCGAAATTCTTCTTGAAATTGTCACCGAAATTCTTCTTGAAATTGTCACCGAAATTCTCCTTGAAATTGTCCTGAAATTCTCCTTGAAATTGTCACCGAAATTCTTCTTGAAATTGTCCTGAAATTCTCCTTTGAATTGTCACCGAAATTCTCCTTGAAATTGTCACCGAAATTCTCCTTGAAATTGTCACGAAATTCTCCTTGAAATTGTCACCGAAATTCTCCTTGAAATTGTCACCGAAATTCTCCTTGAAATTGTCACCGAAATTCTCCTTGAAATTGTCACCGAAATTCTTCTTGAAATTTTCACCGAAATTCTTCTTGAAATTGTCCTGAAATTCTCCTTGAAATTGTCACCGAAATTCTCCTTGAAATTGTCACCGAAGTTCTCCTTGAAATTGTCACCGAAATTCTCCTTGAAATTGTCACCGAAATTCTTCTTGAAATTGTCACCGAAATTCTCCTTGAAATTGTCATCGAAATTCTCCTTGAAATTGTCACCGAAATTCTCCTTGAAATTGTCACCGAAATTCTCCTTGAAATTGTCACCGAAATTCTTGAAATTGTCACCGAAATTCTCCTTGAAATTGTCACCGAAATTCTCCTTGAAATTGTCACCGAAATTCTCCTTGAAATTGTCACCGAAATTCTCCTTGAAATTGTCACCGAAATTCTCCTTGAAATTGTCACCGAAATTCTCCTTGAAATTGTCACCGAAATTCTCCTTGAAATTGTCACAGAAATTCTCCTTGAAATTGTCACCGAAATTCTCCTTGAAATTGTCACCGAAATTCTCCTAGAAATTGTCACCAAAATTCTCCTTGAAATTGTCACCGAAATTCTCCTTGAAATTGTCACCGAAATTCTCCTTGAAATTGTCCTGAAATTCTCCTAGAAATTGTCCTGAAATTCTCCTTGAAATTGTCCTGAAATTCTCCTTGAAATTGTCACCGAAATTCTTCCTTGAAATTGTCACCGAAATTCTCCTTGAAATTGTCACGAAATTCTCCTGAAATTGTCCGAAATTCTCCTTAAATTGTCACCGAAATTCTTCTTGAAAATTGATCCTTGAAATTCCTTCCTTGAAATTGTCCTGAAATTCTCCTTGAAATTGTCACCGAAATTCTCCTTGAAATTGTATCCTGAAATTCTCCTTGAAATTGTCACTGAAATTCTCCTTGAAATTGTCACCGAAATTCTCCTTGAAATTGTCACGAAATTCTCTTGAAATTGTCACCGAAATTCTCTTGAAATTGTCACTGAAATTCTCCTTGAAATTGTCACCTGAAATTCTTCTTGAAATTGTCCTGAAATTTCCTTGAAATTGTCACTGAAATTCTCCTTGAAATTGTCCCGAAATTCTCCTTGAAATTGTCACCGAAATTCTCCTTGAAATTGTCCTGAAATTCTCCTTGAAATTGTCACCGAAATTCTTCTTAAAATTGTCACCGAAATTCTCCTTGAAATTGTCACCGAAATTCTCCTGGAAATTGTCCTGAAATTCTCCTGGAAATTGTCACGAAATTCTCCTTGAAATTGTCACCGAAATTCTCCTGAAATTGTCACCGAAATTCTCCTTGAAATTGTCACGAAATTCTCCTTAAATTGTCACCGAAATTCTCCTTGAAATTGTCCTGAAATTCTCCTTGAAATTGTCACCGAAATTCTCCTTGAAATTGTCACCTGAAATTCTCCTTGAAATTGTCACCGAAATTCTCTGAAATTGTCACCGAAATTCTTCTTGAAATTGTCCGAAATTCTCCGAAATTGTCACCGAAATCTTTTGAAATTGTCCTGAAATTTCCTTGAAATTGTCACCGAAATTCTCCTTGAAATTGTCACCGAAATTCTCCTTGAAATTGTCACGAAATTCTCCTTGAAATTGTCACGAAATTCTTCTTGAAATTTCACCGAAATTCTCTTGAAATTGTCCTGAAATTCTCCTTGAAATTGTCACCGAAATTCTCTGAAATTGTCCTGAAATTGTCCTTGAAATTGTCACCGAAATTCTCCTTGAAATTGTCACCGAAATTCTCCTTGAAATTGTCCCGAAATTCTCCTTGAAATTGTCACCGAAATTCTCCTTGAAATTGTCACCGAAATTCTCCTTGAAATTGTCACCGAAATTCTTCCTTGAAATTGTCACCGAAATTCTCCTTGAAATTGTCCCGAAATTTCTTGAAATTGTCACGAAATTCTCCTTGAAATTGTCACCGAAATTCTCCTTGAAATTGTCACCGAAATTCTCCTTGAAATTGTCACGAAATTCTCCTTGAAATTGTCACCGAAATTCTCCTTGAAATTGTCACCTGAAATTCTCCTTGAAATTGTCACCGAAATTCTCCTTGAAATTGTCACCGAAATTTTCCTTGAAATTGTCCGAAATTCTCCTTGAAATTGTCACCGAAATTCTCCTTGAAATTGTCACCGAATTCTCTGAAATGTCAAATTCTCCTTGAAATTGTCCCGAAATTCTCCTTGAAATTGTCACCGAAATTCTCCTTGAAATTGTCACCGAAATTCTCCTTGAAATTGTCACCGAAATTCTCCTTGAAATTGTCACCAAATTCTCCTTGAAATTGTCACCGAAATTCTCCTTGAAATTGTCCTGAAATTCTCCTTGAAATTGTCCGAAATTCTCCTTGAAATTGTCACGAATTCTTCTTGAAATTGTACCGAAATTCTCTTGAAATTGTCCGAAATTGTCCTTGAAATTGTCACGAAAATTTCTGAATTGTCACGAAATTTGAGAATTGTCGAATTTGAAATTTCCTTGAAATGTGTCACGAATTCTTTTTTCTGAGAATTATCATTGAATTCTCCTTGAAATGTGATAGGGAAAATTTTTAAATATGTATCGAGAATTTGTGTAAATGACGAAATTACCTTGAGTGTTGTGAATATGTTGCTTGAGGTGGATGTAGTGAGATAGTTGAGTTTGAATTGTCAGTGAGATTTGAGTCTTGAAGATTGATACTGAATGTTTGAAGTATGATATGAAATTCTTAGAGTAGTGTAAGTGAAGATTGTAACTTGAAGATGTCTGAGTGTTGTGTAATTAGTGAGATAGTCTGAGTGTTTGTAATTAGTGATTGAATAGTAGTGTTGTGTAATGTAGTGAGATAGTTGAGTGTTGTGTAATGTAGTGATGATAGTTGAGTGTTGTGTAATGTTGTGATGATAGTGTATTCTTGTGTAGTGTAGAGATGATAGTTGATTCTTGTGTAATGTAGTGAAGATAGTTGAGTGTTGTGTAATGTAGTGAAGATAGTTGAGTGTTGTGTAATTTAGTGATGATAGCTGAGTGTTGTGTAATGTAGTGATGATAGTTGAGTGTTGTGTAATGTAGTGATGATAGTTGAGTGATGTGTAGAGTAGTGATGATAGTTGAGTGATGTGTAGAGTAGTGATAGTTGAATGATGTGTAGAGTAGTGATGATAGTTGAGTGATGTGTAGAGTAGTGATGATAGTTGAGTGTTGTGTAATGTAGTGAAGATAGCTGAGTGTTGTGTAATGTAGTGATGATAGTTGAGTGTTGTGTAATTTAGTGATGATAGCTGAGTGTTGTGTAATGTAGTGATGATAGTTGAGTGTTGTGTAATGTAGTGATGATAGTTGAGTGTTGTGTAATGTAGTGATGATAGTTGAGTGTTGTGTAATGTAGTGATGATAGTTGAGTGTTGTGTAATGTAGGGATGATAGCTGAGTGTTGTGTAATGTAGTGATGATAGCTGTGTGTTGTGTAATGTAGTGTTGATAGTTGAGTGTTGTGTAATGTTGTGACGATAGTTGAGTATTGTGTAATGTAGTGTTGATAGTTGAGTGTTGTGTAATGTAGTGTTGATAGTTGAGTGTTGTGTAATGTAGTGTTGATAGTTGAGTGTTGTGTAATGTAGTGAAGATAGCTGAGTGTTGTGTAATGTAGTGATGATAGCTGAGTGTTGTGTAATGTAGTGATGATAGCTGTGTGTTGTGTAATGTAGTGATGATAGTTGAGTGTTGTGTAATGTAGTGATGATAGCTGAGTGTTGTGTAATGTAGTGATGATAGCTGAGTGTTGTGTAATGTAGTGATGATAGTTGAGTGTTGTGTAATGTAGTGATGATAGTTGAGTGTTGTGTAATGTAGTGATGACATCTGAGTGTTGTGTAATGTAGTGATGACATCTGAGTGTTGTGTAATGTAGTGATGACATCTGAGGTTTGTGTAATGTAGTGATGATAGCTGAGTGTTGTGTAATGTAGTGATGATAGCTGAGTGTTGTGTAATGTAGTGATGATAGCTGAGTGTTGTGTAATGTAGTGATGATAGTTGAGTGTTGTGTAATGTAGTGATGACAGCTGAGTGTTGTGTAATGTAGTGATGATAGCTGAGTGTTGTGTAATGTAGTGATGATAGTTGAGTTTTGTGTAATGTAGTGATGATAGCTGAGTGTTGTGTAATGTAGTGATGATAGCTGAGTGTTGTGTAATGTAGTGATGATAGTTGAGTGTTGTGTAATGTAGTGAGGACAGCTGAGTGTTGTGTAATGTAGTGATGATAGCTGAATGTTGTGTAATGTAGTGATGACAGCTGAGTGTTGTGTAATGTAGTGATGACATCTGAGTGTTGTGTAATGTAGTGATGATAGCTGAGTGTTGTGTAAGGTAGTGATGATAGTTGAGTGTTGTGTAAGGTAGTGATGATAGTTGAGTGTTGTGTAATGTAGTGATGATAGTTGAGTGTTGTGTAATGTAGTGATGATAGCTGAGTGTTGTGTAATGTAGTGATGATAGCTGAGTGATGTATAATGTAGTGATGATAGCTGAGTGATGTGTAATGAAGGTAAGGTAGTTAGTGGTTGCAGTGTTCGATTCACTGCTTCTTGTGGGGCCAGAATGTGTGAATCGATCCCTGTAACCACGTATAAGTGAGTTAATATAATTAAAGACAGAAAGACACACACACACACACATTCATACATACACACACACAAACACAGAAACACGTCAAGAAATTAGAAAAAGTACAAAGGTTTGCAACAAGGTTAGTTGCAGTACAATGCATCGCATTGTACTGCAGTGTTGGATTCTAAAACGATACAGGTTTTGATATCAAGGGATTGTTTAATTCTGTTCTGTAATTATGTGTAGTATTATACGTCATACATTAGGCTACTGTACTTACTGTGTTGTATTATTAGCATTAAAGGGAAATTCACAATGGCTGAGGGAGATTTCTGGACTAGTGACGTACTCTCGTTCCAAAGAAATAATTTAACATCTTAGCTTCCCCATAAATATAATAAAAGTAATAGGGAAATATATTATGAAACTATAATATGAAGTAATATTTGACAATTTTGTACCGTGTTTTGTGTCTAGTCAGCACAGTACATTCATAGTAATAGCATAACTTATTTCGGTCTTCAAAACTCTGTTATGGGTTGTTAAAACTTTACTTCCTTATAGTTTTCTACTTGTTAAAGTTATTGCATTTTGTCCAGTGAAAAGATGGTGGCGTTGCAAGAAATAAGACGAGAGTTCAATCTGATGAATGGAAGGAGGAAGGTACTTCAAAAATATCTGCCAAAACAGTTCTGCGTGATATTAAGAGAAAAATAACTTTTGGAATCATCACCTGTCTCAAGCTTCCTTGAGAGATTAAGAGTGAATGGCACCATAGAAACTAAGTGACACACTGTGGAATAGCCAAGAAGCATAAATAGAAACACATTCAAAAATATTTAGAAATATCTTGAGATTTATTTTGAACTCTGATGGAATGGAGAAAAAAATAATTGCCCTTTTGCATAATGCAAGCGTTCAAATGAAGATTATTCACATGAGCCAGTAGTTGAAATTGGTGTTCGTTGCATTCAACAAGTTGCAGATATGAAATATGTGGCATCTTTTGATTTTCGCCATATTTGTTGGAATTCTTTGACTTTAAATTAAGAATCAATCAATTTTTAGCTGCAGTCCAGAACTACATTTTGAAGCAATTTGTAACAGACCCAGCCAGAGGAAATAACCTACTTCACCTGTTTTAGTAAATAAGGAAAGTCTGGTAAATAATCTAGATATCAATGTAGAGCTTGTCGCAAGTTATCACAAATCCATTACCTTTAATATCAGCCAATAGTATAAGGATCAAGAAAAGGGCGCCGATTATAACACCAATGATTAGGGAAAAAAATGTGCTGAAAATCAGCAGGTAATGTGCTCTTAAGAGATATTTCCCATCTGTATTCACACAAGACAAAGGATTTCCCAGCAAATAATAATTTTAAGGGCTTGAAGAAGGCAAATGAAATACTATTTAAGTTTCTAGGAACATATTTATTAAACAAGGAAACCGATTAAAACAATAAGTATTGGAGCCCCGATGTTATTTTTTCTTGGGACGAGAATGCAAAACGGAACTTGGTGAAGAATTAGACACATATGCAACATCTGGGTATCTTTATTGTAGACGTTTCGCCCTCCAGTGGCTTAACTACTACTGGCCCGTCCCTCTGGTATGACCTACTTCCACTTGAAAATCCCACCTACCAGTAACCTTTGTAGAATGTTCAGCTATTAAAACTTTGGGGCCCAGTCCCAGGACCCATTATGTACTTCTGTAATCTTTTTGACTACCGCCCACAGGATGGGTATGGGGTATGTTAATAAAGATATTAAACTAACAGTGACAAAGACTTCGACTGCTACACGTCCCCCATCTGACGCCAGTATATAAGTACCAGTCTTCATGCCTGTGCTTCAGACTCTTCACGACTGTGGTGCTCTTCACCAACTGCATGGCTGTGGGACTGATTACCTCATCTTTTGAATATAGTTCCATCCTCCAATTTTGTCCGTGAAACTGTACTGATAAAGCCACTGGGTGGCGAAACGTCTACAATATAAATACTCAATAAAGTCAGCTGACACCAGTCCGCTGACTGGTGTCACCACGCTGACTCACTCTGAGAAAACTTCCCTTTATTTCTTCTGTTGCTACTCTTGCAACATTGCATAGCTCTGTGCGTGCATGCACGCACGCACATACACACACACACACACATATATATATATATATATATATATATATATATATATCCATATAATTGTGCGACTAGCCAAGGACTCGAACCCATGTTGTTTTGGCCCGCCTCATGGTGAGCGAAAACCCCATGACACTAACCCACAGGACCACCAAATCTTTGGTGATGACAGTGTTCTTTTTTGAAATTCTGAAGAGAAGTTACAGAGGTTGGTTGATGAGTTTGGTAGGGTATGTAAAGAAGAAAATTAAAAGTAAATATAGGAAAGAGTAAGATGATGATAAAAAAATTAGGTGACGAAAGATTGGATATCAGATTGGAGGGAGAGAGTATGGAGGAGGTGAATGTATTCAGATATTGAGGAGTGGACATGTCAGCAGATGGGTCTATGAAAGATTAGGTGAATCATAGAACTGATGAGGGAAAAAAAGGTGAGTGGTACACTTAGGATTCTGTGGATACAAATAACTTTGTCCATAGAAGCAAAGAGAGAAATGTATGAGAGTATAGTTATACCAACACTCTTATGGGTGTGAAACATGGGTTGTGAATGTTGCATCATGGAGAAGGATGGAAGCAGTGGAGATGTCATGTCTGAGAGCAATGTGTGATGTGAATATAATGCAGAGAATTCGTAGTTTGGAAATTAGGAGGAAGTGTGGGATTGCCAAAACTATTATCCAGAGGGCTGAGGAGGGGTTGTTGAGGTGGTTCGTACTTGTAGAGAGGTTGGAAGGATATAGAATGACTTCGAGAGTGTATAAATCTGTAGTGGAAGGAAGGCGGGGTAGGAGTCGGCCTAGTAAAGGTTGGAGGGATGGGGTAAAGGAGGTTTTGTGTACGAGGGCTTGGACTATTTGCAAGCATGCGTGAGCGTGTTAGGAGCGAATGGAGACAAATGGTTTTTGGGACTTGACGTGTTGTTGGAGTGTGAGCAAGGTAACATTTATGAAGGGATTCAGGGAAACCGGCAGGACGGATTTGAGTCCTGGAGATGGGAAGTACAGTGTCTGCACTCTGAAGGAGGGTGTTAATGTTGCAGTTTTATAACTGTAGTATAAGCGCGCCTCTGGAAAACACTGATGGAGTGAATGATGATTTTTTTTTTTCGGGCCACCCTGCCTTAGTGGAAGACGGCCGATGTGTTAATAATATATATATATATATATATATATATATATATATATATATATATATATATATATATATATATATTTTATATATATATTAATATATATATATATATATATATATATATATATATATAATATATATATATATATATATATATATATTATATATATATATATATATATATATATATATATATATATATATATATATATATATATATATATATATATATATATATATATATATATAATGTCGTGAGTTAGTATTCAACGGACAAGGGAGCAGATGATTGGTGTAAGGCCAGTGGTGAGAGGCAGGCCTGTACACAGGATGCTGCAGTGTTGCACAGGATGCTGCAGTGTTGCACAGCCTCCAGCTATTTCTAGCTTTCTTTCTTCTTTTTAGCTGTTGCTCATATAAATGATGAGAGGTACATCAATATTACTTCTCCCAGCAATCTGATGTATTTTTATTAATTTAGTCAGTGAACTGTTTTAGTAATTTTGCATCCGTAAAAAGTTACACGTGTTCCTTTTCATTAATTTGGTCAGTGATAAGTATATTAGTATTTTCCATTTTAATATATTAGATTTTTCCTTTTTAAATATATCTATTTTCTTTTTTCTTTAAAAAAATTTATTTACCTGTCTCTTTAGATTGACTCCTAGAAAAATGCTGAAAACACAAACAGTTATTTAATGCTTTATTTAGACATTTCCTTTGCGTAGCAAGATGGTTCAAACCATACCACGGGTGGGGTTCGAACCCGCGTCAGAAGTCTCAAAACTCCAGACCGTCGCAAGCCACTGGCCAGCTAGCTTCAATAAGATTAATCAACTGGTATATTTCTAGAAATATACCTAGAAATATACCTAGTTGGATTAATCTTTTGAAGCTATCATCTTAACTCGACGTCTGAAGTTTGAGACTCTCTGACCGGTTGAACCTCATGTATGTTTGTTTCAATCGTGTCATTACGATTTCGTGAGTCAAGATGGTTCAAGTCCTGCCGACCATATCAGGTGGCAGCAAAAATATAGATAGAGGAAAAAAATGTATATTATTGACAGTTGTAAAAGGAAAGCATAGAAACGAGATCATATAGCAGCACAAGCCCTAAGTATGCTATGGAGGAGCATAGACACAGGTGAGATTCCACAGTCGCTAAAAACAACGGATATAACCCCACTCCATTAGGGTGGCAGCAAAGCAGTAGCTAAGAAATATAGACCACTAGCTTTAAGGTCCCACGTTTCCTGAATCCTTTACATTCTTCTCTGTTCTATGGGTATTGTAAACACATTTGGAAAAGAACCCATAATTGCATATAGACAAGTATGTGATGAATTATTGCCCAATCATTTTTTACGAGCATCTATCGTCGTCCATTTTTCTTAAGTTATTTTAAGTTTGATATCTTTATTATGCACCCCCATACCCGTGGTGTGGGTGGTAATCAAAGGAATACACAAGTACATAATAGGTCCAAGGACTGGGCC
This sequence comes from Cherax destructor, assembly GCA_009830355.1. Taxonomy (NCBI): domain Eukaryota; kingdom Metazoa; phylum Arthropoda; class Malacostraca; order Decapoda; family Parastacidae; genus Cherax; species Cherax destructor. The sequence continues at coordinate 15,077 of WNWK01036795.1, forward strand.
GCAAAGTTTTGATGGCTGAATAAGTTTCAGTGCTTATGAAGTATTTACATATTTATATCTGGTCACAATCGTAATGAGTTATTTATGCAAACATTAATTAGGTCACATCCAAAAAACACAGGGAGGGGAAGAGGGAGGAGGGGAGGAAACAGGGGAAAAGTTTGGTTTACAAAAGTTATAAAATGGAGTTTCGTATTTTTATCAACTAAAAACAGACTAAACAATAGAAGAGGTGAGTATAGCTCCTAACTCCTACCAACACCTAACTCCTACCAACACCTTCAGAAAAGTTTGTTTAGGTGTTGTGATCTGAGTTACCATTATCATCAATGTGCCCACTTCGCTTTTTATTTTTTGCATGACGATTTGAGAGGGGAAAAGGGGCACTAAAAACAGTGTAAGAAGTAAGAGCAATAATTTAATAGCACACACGTCAGAATCTTCCTTAACTAAGTCTTGCTAATGTGTTGTCCAGTTTTCAAAGTAATCTTTATCCCCTGAATTTCCACAGCGTTTTTTTCAGTCTTTTCTTAAGATGTGAGAGGAAAAAATAAAGAATGAAAGAGGTAAGAGCAACACCTAATTAGAACATACGGTGCTACTTACCTCCTCAGGAACGCTTGCTAAGGAATTGAGGATCCTTCAGATTGTTCCCAGTCACCATTATCACACTTTACCATCCATTTGCAAGATAGAAAAAGGAATAAAATATGAGATAGGAAATGCCACACTTGTAAACATGCTGTTGACCACTACACACACACACAAAATGGACAAAACTTCCTCCTTCCATCTCTCCCTCTATCCCGCCACTCATTCTTTTCTCCCTCCATTCTTCCTACCCTCCCTCCCTCCACCACTCTTCCCATAGAGTGGTATCTTCTAAGTTTTTTAAGTCACACTACACCTCGCCCTGACACTTCCTTTCTCCAAGTAATTCCATCTGAGTACCTTTATTCAACCCATGTAACTGATGTTTTTAACTGTATTCCTGTGACAATCTGTTTCATTATTTACTTCCATCTTAATGATACAATGTACAAATGTACCTTATTTGTATCATTAGAATTCTTATGCATCGTGAAGCAACTTTATAAAAACATTTCGCCCACCAAAATAAAGTTATGAACAGTAATACTACAGACACAGATATCACTCCATAAATGCATAGATCACAATGATATACATAGTAACACAACAATTGAATAGATCATATACAAACAAGCACATATCACATACATAAAAAAAACTTATTAAGAAATTAAATACTATGACATATAAACAGAAGGATAAAAATTAAAATAATTGGTCTCTTCATGGTGTAACTGGACGGGAAGTTCTTCTCTTATGGCTGGACTACGGTACGAGTCTACCTGGGAGGTTCTTCTCTTCTGGCTGGACTACGGTACTAGTCTACCCGGGTGGATGTATTTACAGGGCACAGATTTCTGTGTCCCTGTCTGTAATTACATCTGTCTGTATATAAGGATATTAAAACATTTGTTCTAATATCATAATGGTAGTGTTCCATGGGGAGGCTAAATTTAAAGAGTTAAGTTCCTCTTTGAGGAAATGCTGTGTTTGGGGTTCACAGCTCTAAACGTTCCCTTCAAGTGCTGTGTTTAGGGTTCACAGCTCTAAACGTCCCCCTCATATGCTGTGTTTGGGGTTCACAGCTCTAAACGTCCCCCTCAAATGTTAGCTGAGTGAGTGTAACGCACATAATTACACATTGTTAAAACGTGTTGAGTGTGTGTGTGAGAGTGCAGAGGATATTGTTACACATTGTTAAAGAATACTAAGTGTGTGGGAGAAGTATAAAGCACATTAGCGCACAGTATCAAAGAGAGCAAAGATCGACCAAGTCATGGGACAATGATCAACATAGATCGAAACGTTGTTCCATTAAAAGTCTGTCCTGCAAATAATGTCTGATCCCAACATCTAAAAGTTGTTTAAAAATACTACAGGAAATGATAATGAAAACTATCTGATAAATAAATTGTTTATTTACGTTTGTACTATATATATTTTAACCACTCAAAGCCGACTACAGCTTATCTAGTGAAGTTTTATTACGTATCAGTGGAAAGTTAGTGCAGATGATTTGTCTAAAATAGAGACCTTTATAGTCGGGGTCGCTAATTCACCCGTAGTTCACATCACACCTTCACTTGTAATTAACTTTCCATGTTCGCCTGTAATTCGTCTTTACATTTTCACTTGTAAATTGCCTTAGGGAACAAAAAAGGCACAGTAACTGTGGAACAATTCATAATTAACCCGCAGATAGCTTAGAGAAACTTATGACGACGTTTCGGTCCGACTTGGACCATTTACAAAGTCACACTGACTTTGTAAATGGTCCAAGTCGGACCTTGTGGGTTATTTGTGTAAATCGTCTTACGTATATATTACCTCTGTGGTTCAAATCACACATTTATCTGTAATTTTCCTTATACCTTCACCTGCAATTCGCCTTCCATATTCACCTATAAATATAAATTAGCAACTAAAACTATAACTATCATTCAACAAACTTTCACAAGAACATCATTAATGTCCACAACTCATGCTTGTCAGCTGCTAATCATATTCAACACATCTCACTTATATATTTGTCTAACCTATTTTTAAAGCTTTAATGACGCTATTCAATTAATGAACCAGCATTTTCCTACATCTTATCAGAATTTAAATTTATCCAAATTATCTCCATTATTTCCAGTTCTCTCTTGAGAACTGGAAATAATGTCTGTCTTTCACTTATATGCTTACAGACACGTCTCCCCTCGTGGGTATTGACTCTGAAGGGAAAACTTGTTGGTTGTTCTACCATAACTGGAGAACACATTCTCTTGTCGGCTTTCTGTTTTAAGTGATGATAAGTTTCCTCATAAGAAGTCTTCTGTTGGTTTTAGGTTAATAAGTTTTAATGACTTTTTTATATCAAAATGATTTCTGAGAAATAACCAGAGAAAGTCTCTTTTGATAGGAAAAAAAGTCAGTGTTTGACTAGGTATTTTTACCCTAATAACACCCAATAATGCACTTTTAGGTGGTTGGGCTGTTTAGAGAGAATGGAGCAATATACGATGACTTGGAGGGTGTAAAAATCTGTGGGTATACAAGAGCATTGACTGAAGATAGTCACAGATGAATTACAAAGATGTCAAAAAGTATTTCTTCAGTCTTTTGAGTAGTTAGAAAGTAAAATGGTCTTAATAAATGGTGAAAAAAGTTGCAAACGTAACTGAGACTTGGAATGGTCTCTAGACGGCTAATAACGGCAGACCTGGTAAAACCCGCAAACTTAGAAGCAACGCCAAAAATTGAGATTTACCACAAATCAAGAGAACACATACACACACACACACACACACACACACACACACACACACACACACACACACACACACACACACACACACACACACACACACACACACAGCTGTTGTGCAAAAAGTAAATTTAACTTAATAAATTTCTGTTGTGGAACCTTTCACCAAATGCTGACCTTAGTCAGACACGCCTTTTATTTGCGTACTAATTCATTACCTCAATTATGAACGAAGATCTAAGCTAAAACGTAGTTACTCCTGAAATAATCTCAATAAAACTAAATAAAAAATAAGTCATTCGTAAATACCTTTTTGCAGTGAAAAATTAAATAACTATTACAGACACTTCGTCTACACACTGTTAATGGCCACAACAATGCGAATTTTTTGGGGGAATTACCGTGAAATTCACCTGGGGAACGAATGGCTATAAATGAATTTAGCTGATTTTTGGGTTGTTGCCACTCTTTGGTAACTTGTATATTTTGTATTAGTAACTGCAAGAGCAGATGTGA
>WNWK01036796.1:0-18931 GCA_009830355.1 Cherax destructor
AAAGTGAAGCCAACAATCATATTTGGGCCGGGAATCCGCCTGGACCCCATACCGGTCTGAGTACCCTACTTATGGGTATTCCCGCGTGACCCCCGCCTCTCTCCTCTGTCACTTGCAGGGCGTCTTTTTCCCCACTCCCCTCTGCTCATGCTTGTCGTGGTTCTAATTTCATGCCCAGATAAATGTTAAACCAACAAAAAATTAATGGTCTCGCTTCACTTTGGGAAAGTTTATCGGTTTTTTGGAAAACCCCAATATTTTCCACCAATGTTAGTAAAAAAGTGAGGGAGTGCCAAAAATGGTGGTGCCAGTGTGATGGGGTTAACCACACTGACTTTAAAGGGGAAAACCATTTTGATAAATGTAATGAACAAAAGTTGGTAGTGATGTTGGTGATGACAGTTATGTGATGCGTGTAATGGTAGTGGAGGAGGGAATGTAGGGGGTGGTGCCACCATCATACATTCAAAAAGGAACAGCGTCGTGCCCCTTGTGAAAACAAAGACTCCCACGAGGCCTCACAACGGGTTGTGCATTTAAAAAAACTCATGGACCAGGGACACTGCTGACATTGTTGGGGTCTGCTCTTTAAAAGGAAATTTTTTCTTTTATCAGAAATTAAGCCAGATTCCGGGACTTCTATAATGGATCAGCCCTTTTCAAAACTTAATTTTTTTAAATGGAATTTTTGCATCACTTAGAAAAAGATTTTGCCCTTTTATCAAAAAAGTAACCCCCAAACCCCATTGATATTGTGTCTACAAGAGGCAGAGCCCCTAAAAAAACCCACCCCCTAAATAACCCCCAAATCTACTAACTCTTATGTTCTATATTTAAAAAATCATTTCCCCCATCCTTCTCAAAAAATAAGAAAAAGAGTACTCAAATACCATGGTGTTGGGTTTTAAATTTTAAACTTGCTCCCCAACATATTTAACTTGTATGTTCCTGCTGAAAGTTTAATTACTTGGAGCCCCCAACCTTGGGCTCAGTCTGAGCCTACTCTTATCATTGGTGATTATAATGCAAGACAAAAAGCATTGGAAGCTCACATTTTGGGAATCGTAATGGAAACCCAAACCCGTTGTCACTTTTTAAATAGTCATGATAATGTGCAAATTGTGGGTGACCTTAAAACCCACCTGTCAAAGGGGGCATCCTTGATTTTGTGTCTTGGTTTAACATTACTTCTGCCAGCTGTGAGTCTTCCATTGTATCAGATATATCACCCAGCCCTTTTCCCCCAAGGCAAACCCTTCACTAGATATAGGTAATACTATCCTTCCTGGTGGAATATTCAAACGGAAACGTTTTTTTTTCCCCCTGATCAACATGTGGACTTTGTTGCACATGTGACTGACGGGTTAAAATTTTCCTTTTAGTGTTCCTCTGTAGAGATATTTAACAATGACCTTGTGAGCAGTATTCAGAACTACAAAGAGCCGCTAAAAACCCCCCAACTCCCCAACCCAAACCCTTTCATAATAATCATACCTCCCATAAAACTAAACTTATTAAAATGATCCTAAACTTCGAACACTGAAACTTCCCCCAGACAAAGGCCTACCCCCTATAGAAAACATCGTACCCCTGGAATGCTGAAGCTTTTTTAAAACCGCCCTTGCTGCTGCCAGAGAGCGTATGACAGACCGGCAAACTGACGGGGGAAAAATTTTTGTAAAGGTCTAAACCACACCCCTTAAAGGGCGAAAGGGTTAGTCAGTGTTGGGCTTTACATCAAGCTATGAAAATCTTACCAGTACCACACAGGGAAAATTTAAAAAGGGAAAAAATATGATGCAAAGGGAGAGACTTTTTTGCTTTATGCCAAAAAATGACTGTAACTTTCCCTTTTCCTAACTTTGAACTTGATGCAGCACTAAGGGCAACCCACGTCGCCTGGTGAGGATGGTATTCCACACCCCAACTAAAAATTGCTGTGTCGAGTACCCAGGTAATCCTTTACTGGGAATTATAAAACCCAGAGTTTGTAACTGGGATTTAAATTTTGGGACCAACAGCCTCATATTCCCATTCCTAAGCCCAATCAACAAAATTCCTTTCGCCCAATATCTCTTACTAGCTGTTTGTTAAAAATTGAGAGGATGATTTTTAATCGTCTCGTACAGAATCAAAAAATTTTTTGCCCCCCGGTTGCATGGTTTCATGCATGGAAGGAGTGTGCATCAGGCTAGCCACCTTTCTCACCCTGCCCCGGGGAACCATACACTACCTTCCTTGATTTTAAATCTGCTTTTGAGGTTGCCAAACCGACATGTAATCATTAGTGAACTTGTCAGAATGGATGTTGGAGGATGGCTTCTCCCCCTTGGATTAAAGGCTATTTTCCCAAAAGAAAGTCTTCTGTTTTTTCCGGGGGCATAGAAGTATCACTAAAGCCTTTAAAATTTAAAGGAACCCACAGGGTTGTGTGCTCAGTCCCATTTCCTATTCAATATTCTAATTAATGTCTTACTTTTGCCCCAACATTATATGATCAGTTTCGCTGATGATATAATGATTCACACCATGATTCCAACCCCCAAAAACATCCTTAACCATGTACAAAAATTTGGGGACCTGGGGTTGATAATTTTCCCCGATAAAACAAAGATACTCAATAGGCGTCCTCCTCGGAAAAAGAGGCACGTTCCCCGGGATCCAGTTACATGATTGGTCTCTTCTAGAATATGTAAAAGATACAGGTATCTAGGCTTTGGGGGCCCCACTATTTGGGACCTGTTGTAACGAGACTTTGTCGTCAATAAAAAAGAAAGGCTGAGAAAATTTAGAGTTGGGGGGTTTCACCCCAGGTAGGGTTCTAATTTTAAAAATTTGGAAAATGATGTATTTTTGTTTATATTAGATCATTGATTGATTTGGTGCGCCACTCTTGCTCTTGGGGTTCGACGGGGTTTGGGAGGGGGGAAAAACTCCCAGAAGGCAATGAGGATCTTTTTTAGGATGCCCTCGTATTTCCCAAAAAATTTTAAATATGCAGAAAGAACTTGATATTCCTAGCATCAGAGATCGTGTTACTGAAAAAATATCCTAATTGTGGTTAATATGTCAGGAAAAGCCCATTAAAACCCCCTGAAAGAAGCCCTCCAAATTTTCCCCTCAGCACTGGTGAACACCCCCCAAAACTACTTTTTAAAACCCAAACCAAAGCTTCGCCTTGAAGCCAAAAAAATGATCCTTTTTGCATTGAAAATTTTTAGTCAAACATCACCTCCTTTTTGGGGTTGAGGGTTTTTTCCCAAACCCATGGGCTGGAAAAGGCGTTGTTTCATGCAGAGTGATGGTTTCTTTTAAAGAAATTTTAGCACACATCAATAACTGGGCCCTCCCCTTTCAGACAGAACTATTTGCCATACTCCTTGCACTCAAATGCGTCCATGTATCTAAGGTTGACTCTTTAATTGTAACTGATTTTTGTCATCCATAAATGCTCTCAACTCATTAAGTATTAAGGGGCATGCTTGTGTCAGAAGCCAGACAAGGTATGGTAGGATTGTGGATAGAAAATTTGAGGCAATGTTGTGGGTTCTATCTCCCTTTGTTTTAGATGCATGATAGAACTGATAAATTGGCTAAGGTTTTTTGCTCTCAAAGATGGGGTAGATTACAATCTTGGCTTGTCAGTTACCAGTTTGAGAACAATAATAGAAAAAAACTTAAACTGAATTTTATTGACTTAAAAACTCAGGGGGATTGACCCCCAGTCAGTCCATCTATCATCATTCTATCATGCAGGGGGGAGCCACATGTCTATGGTGCATCCAACAAAATAAGCAGACTCCCCCGGGTGTCACTACTGCCTGCCTGGCTGATTTTTGGGGTCTTTTGGAAATTACCACCACCAGATATAGACCAAACAAAATTTAAAAACTGCCAGTTGGGCTATTGTCACACCCTGCGTCATTATGTACTGGAATGCGATAAAATTAATGAATTCAAAAGACGACTACTCAGAAATTTTCAAAATATGTCAAAGTATTTTATCCACAGTGGTATTACAGACCATTCTGGAAAATACCCCCGACTTTGCTCCCTGTAAATAAAAAAAATTTCCACGTTTTGTGTGTGTGTGTATGTGTATTAATTACCATTTTATCGTGGGCTCATGTCGATTGAAAACTGGTCTTGTTGTATATGCGTGCGTGTATGTACCCCACCTAATTGTGGTTGCAGGGGTTGAGTCCCAGCTCTTTTGGGCCCCCCCTCTTCACTGGCCGCTACTGGGTCATTTTCCCCGCGCCATGAGCTTTATCATACCTTTTTCTTTAAAACTATGTATGGAGCCCGCCTCCACCCACATCGCTTCCCAAAAAGTTTTTCCACTTCACGACAATTCTGGACTGAAGAAATACTTTCCAACATCTCTGTGATTCATCTGAGTCTTCAATTCCAACTGTGTCCCCTTTTTCTGTGTCCCCTTCTGGAACATTTGTGTCTCTGTCCACTTTGTCAATTCCTCTCAGTATCTTATATGTTGTTATCATGTCCCCCTTTTCTCTCCTGGTCCTCCAGTGTCGTCAGGTCGATTTCCCCTTTAAACCCCCCCTCGTAGGACATCCCCCTTTGCTCCGGGACTAGTCTTGTTGCAAACCTTTTCACTTTCTCAGTTTCTTCACATGCTTTTGGGGTGGGTTCCAAACTGGTGCTGCATACTCCAGTATGGGCCTAACGCACAGTGTACAGGGTCCTGAACGATTCTTTATTAAGATGTCGGGAAAGCTGTTCTTAGGTTTGCTAGGCGTCCATATGCTGCAGCAGTTTTTGGTTGATGTGCGCCTCAGGGGATGTTCCCGGTTTATACTCACCCCCAAAATCTTTTTTTTTTGATTGAGGTTTGAGTCTCTGGCCCTTGGGCTGCTCCGTCTGCGGTCTTCTTTGCCCTTCCCCCAAACTTCATGACTTTGCATGGGGTTTAAATCCAGGAGCCGTTGTTGGGCCAGGCTTTCAGCCTGTCCAGATCCTTTGAGTTCTGCCCGGTCCTCGTCCGATTGAATTCTTTCACCAATTTACATCATCTGCAAACAGGGACACTTCGGAGTCTATTCCTTCCGTCATGTCGTTCACAAATACCAGAAAGGGACTGGGCCCGGGGCTGACCCCCGTGGAAACCCCTCGTCACCGGCGCCCACTCTGACACCCGCCGCGTACCATGACTGCTGCTGTCTTCCTGACAGGTTTTTCCAATGAGTGCCTTCCCGTTACCCCCGGTCCCCCAAACTTCTGCACTAATCTATTGTGTGGAACTGTGTCAAAAAGCCTTCTTACAATCCAAGAATATGCAATCTACCACCCCCCTCTCTCTTGCCTTATTGCTGTCACCCCCTTGTAGGGAAATCCCGTAGGTTTGTGACACAGGATTTCCCCCCCTGAAACCGTGTTGGCCGCGTTTATAAGCTCATTCCTTTCTAGGTGCTCAACCACTCTTCTCCCGACTATCTTCCCATGACCTTTTACAAAAATGTCAGTGACACTTCAAATTTTGTGCTACGTTCCTGTCTCTTTTTTTAAAAAAAGGAACTACATTTGTTTTCTTCCAAAAAGGGTTCCCCGTTTCGATAAGAAAGATAGAGAAAGATATAGGGGAAAGGCCAAAATAGTTTTAAGACAAGGTATGATGCCATGGAGCAGGGGAGAGAGACCCCGTGGGAGAACCCCGCGAAGAGGCGGGGCCAGGAGCTGAGACTGACCCCTTTCAACCACAATTAGGTGAGTACAATTGGTGGTACCAAACCCTCTGCCCCTCTCTCCCGGACCCAGGGAAAATGTTATCTGGGCCCATCGCCTTTTTATTTCCAGTCGAAAATAGCCTCTTCACTTTCCCCCTCATTTGTGTGTATTGTGTCCAGCACTTGATGGGGGTACCCTACCTTCCGCCTTTCTGGGGGCCCCCCTTTTATCTCCTCTGTGAACACCTCTTTGGGAAACCTGTTGAGCTCCTCACACACTTCCGGTCATTTCTTTTGACCTTCCCCCCTACCCCCCAGCCTGATCCCCCTGGTCCTTTACTGTTGTTCTCCTCCCTGATGTGGCTGTACAGCGGGTTTAGGTCAGATTTGGGCTGCTATGTCATTCTCTTTCTGTCTTTTTTGGGGCCCTTTCCCTTTTGATCTGTGCATTTTCATTTCTTCCCAAGACTGTTTCCCTTTCCCGGGGTTTTTGCCTTCTTTTCCTCTTCCATTCCCTTGCACATTTGGTTTTGGCTTCCCCCTCCCTTTGGGGGGAACCATGGGCTCATCCTGCCTTTTTCCCTTCTCCTGTTACCCTTTGGGGATAAACCCTCCCCAGCTTCCTTGGAAAAAATTTTTTCATATATTTTGTGTATGTGTATGTTGGGTGTATGCTAGTTACCATTTTTCCAGGCACATATCGGGTTAGACACCAGGCCTGTTGTATGTGTGTGTATTTTGTGTAAAGGAAAAAAATTGAAATGTTTCCCCCCCGCCGGGGAAAAGAAAACCCCCGCCCCCCGGGGGAAGCGGAAAAGGGTTTACCACTAGGGCCCCCGGGGCTGTGTAAAAATTTTGGTGGTGGCTGCCACAGCCTGGCCAATTCCCTGTATTTTTGTGTGTGTATATGTGACCCCAAATATTAATATTTGCACCAAGAACTTTAATCGGGTTTTAGACTAGTGAACTGCTCATTCTTTTTAATTTGTTCATGATTGTAACCATGTATAAACGTGAAGTAAATTTACTTAAATGATTCATTACCTTTTTAACTTGTGAGTTCATTACCTTTTTAACTTGTGAGTTCATTTCCTTTGTAACTTGTGAGTTCATTACCTTTGTAACTTGTGAGTTCATTACCTTTGTAACTTGTGAGTTCATTTCCTTTGTAACTTGTGAGTTCATTACCTTTGTAACTTGTGAGTTCATTACCTTTGTAACTTGTGAGTTCATTACCTTTAACTTGCTCAGCTATTAAAACTTTGGGGCCCAGCCCCTGGACCCATTATATACCTCTGTAATCTTTTGACTACCGCCCACAGGATGGGTATAGAGTACATAATAAAGATATCAAACTGAAACTTAAGAGCAAAGGCCTTACTTATGCTATGGCTGTCTCTCAGCTCTGCATTCATGGGAATCTTCCTCGTGTTCCTTATTCTTGAGTAGCTAGGAGGCCTCCAACCTTGGCGGTCCCCCTGCCTACAAGCTCCTCTGGTGCCATGTCTTCCGGGGTCATCCCCGTCTCTAATTCTTTTGCAGTTTTATCCTCTGAAACCCCACATTCTTACCTCTTCCTACTTTTACTTCTTCATCTCGCCCGCTAGTTTCTTTGTCTGCGAGGCCTCGCATGCCTACAATTTTGCACCTATCACCTGCAAAGTTAAACCTGTCTAATGAGCACAAGTCTCTTCGCATTCCTCTTCTGCTTACAATCCCCCAACAGTTCTCCTTTCGGCCTCGGTACCTAGTTCTCACCCTCTTTCTAAGCCTCACACTAAGGTGGAGGTTCACCCTCTCGTGTGATCCCTCTTCTCCTGTTTCCCCCAGATTTTTCCACAGTCCCCTTCAAGCCTCCTTCCTCTCCTGTTCCACTGCAGGACTTTTTGTCCCTGCCGGCACATCTCCAGGTTCATACTCCCTTCCCCTCCCTCTCAGACCTCTTTGGTTCCCTCCATAGTCTCCCCAATCTCTTCTTGCTCTGCCTCACCTGTCTATGAAGTCATGGTATCGGCATCTTCCCTGTCCGCTGAAACACTTTATGTTATGTCCAACTATATTGTGGAGACGAAACCCTCGATGGACACCAGAGCAACTCCTTATGGCCCTTCTTATTCCTCACGACCCTCACAGCAATCTTTTCCTTCACAGCATTCTGATTCATCTTGCTTACACGCTTTCGTTGCCTCCACACATTAACTTCACTGATCCTACTAGCCCATAGATTTTATCGCATCCCATTGTTGGCATACATATCTTTGTGAATAATGACTTATTTATAATGGAATATTCATGGTCTCATGGGTAATTGGGAACTCCACTCTCCCAGTTTTCCCAGTATTTTCAGTTACAAGAGCCAAAGTTCGTTCAGCAGTTATCCGTTCCGTTCGGGGTTTTGCCGTTGACTTTATTTTTTAAACAGAGGGCTTCGGGCATTTTATCCGTTTAACGGTCTTTGTTCGTTCTCTGCCATTATCTGCGCCCGATTCATTGCCGGTGGTATACAGTTTGCTCTCTATTCTCCCCCCCTTCCCATGCATTCTGTATCTCGGTGTTGTTTCTTGATCCCCTTTCCCCCGCCTCCCCTCTTCTTCTTAGGGGATTTTAATGCTCATCATCTTTATAGGGTCCCACTGTGACTCTCATGTGTCAGTTGGGGACCCTTTCCCTTCCCTTTGTTTTAAAAACAGTACTCCACCCACTTTGACTCTCGCACTGCCTCTCTTGCATCGATCTTTCTATCTGTTCCTCATCAACTGCCCTTGGGCTTTGGGCTTTTTCCCAGATTTTCCCGACAGTGATCACTTTCCTATTATTTTAATTCTACTACGTGTTCCCGATCCCCCATAGCCTGGTTGGAATTTTGGGCGAAGTTGGGGCTTATACTCTCATCTTATCACTTTGTGTGGACCCTTCTTCGTCCTCTGTTGTGAGCTGGGCCCCTTTTCGACCTTAGTTTTGACTGCCCCGTTCTTTTCCCTTAAACCTCAGGCAGGCCTTCTCAGTGCGTGCCTTGGTCTCCTGCTGTCCCCATGCAGTGCATTTGGAACATGCAATGGGGCCATTATCGATAAATGGGACCTCCGAATTTTTGGTTTTAAGGAGCAAGGCAGTCTCTCCCACATCATCGTGGCTAAAACCTTTTGGAAAGATAGGGCTGCCATTACCCCCTTTCCTATGTGTGGGGTTTATTAAAAGGGGGGGAAGTTGTGTGGAAAATACGCTCCGGACGCAGCTTCCTTTTTGTGGGTTGCTGGTGTTATGTTGCGGAACCTTTTAAAATTCCACGGAAATCGGAACTATCTTGACCGTTTCCCCCGGGGTTAAATCTGCCCCTCGTTTCCCCTTTCCCTAAGTCTGCCAGGGGCACCCCCCTTGGTTTCTCTTCTAAGGGGATGGGCCATAACTTTTCTCTTTTGAGCTAGATTCCATTTTTCGTTTGGGTCATCGGCAGCTGGGCCTGATGATATTCATATCTGATGCTACACTGCATTCTACAGCCCATGCAGTCTTTGCCTTTTTCCGGGGGAGTTTCCCCCACTAAATCCCCTTTTTTTCCATTTCGAAAACCGGGCCCTTCAGGGCATCCTTTACTATCATCCACAGACGTTTTTCCCCTCGTTGCATCACCTTGAAACTCACAACGATTGGGAATGCGTCTATATTAAAAACTCAAATAGTCTTCCTCTTGATGGGTTTTTCAAAGTTTCTACTTTGGCCCCCCATGTTCCCAAATGTATGTGCAAAAATCCCTTTTCCCAAACGGCCCATTAAAACCCCTGCACAGAACCCCTCCAAATTTTCCTCAGCACTGGTGAACATCCTGATGAATAAAAAAACTGGAACCGACCCCCGCATGAATCAGATACATGATCTGTGGCCAACAGTGGCCTTCCCCCTCAGGGAATATTCCCCCCTTTCCCAAACTCCCATCCCTCCTTTTCCCCCAAACTACTTCTTAAATCAAAACCCAAACCCCTTTGAAGCCAAACATGATGCCAAAGCTTTTGATAATTTAGTCAAACAAACACCCCTTCCAAATTATTTACGTAGATGGTTCTTTTTCCCCAAACCATTGGCATTTGTTGTCAGGAAGGTGGCTCTCTTAAAAAAATTGGAGACCATCAATAACTGGGCCTCTACCTTTAGACAGAACTGTTTTACTCCTTGCCCCAAATGGGCCCTGTATCTAAGGTTTACCCTTTATTTAACTGATTCTCTGTCATCCATAAAAGCTCTCAACTCATTAAGTATAAATTTGGATGCGGCGAACCAAAAAAGGTATGGTAGGATTGTGGGTAGTCGAGTCAGAGTACATTTGGATTCCCTCACATTGGTATTCAGATGATGATAGAACTGATAAATTGGGAGTTTTTGTTTCAAAAAAGGGGGGATTCAATCTTGGCTTGTCAGTTGCAGTTTGGAACAATAATCGAAAAGAACTTCAACTGAATTTTTTTACTTAAGACTCAGGGGGATTAACACCAGTCAGTCCATCTATCATCATTCTATCATGCAGGAGGAACATTTTATGGTGCATCCAACAAAAAAAAAAAGACTCTTGGATGTCACCGCCCGCCCCCGGCTAGCAAGTTTTTGGCAGGTTAAATCCCCCCACCCGATGTGACCCAAAAGAAATTAAATTTTATTGGATTATTGTCACACCCTCCATTTTGTACTGGAGTGGGTAAAATTAATGAATTCAGAGACAACTCAAGAAATGTTCAAGTTTTCAAAATATTATATCCACAGTGGATATTACAGACCATTCGGGAAAAATACCCTGACTTTGCTTGTAAATAAAAAATAACTACACGGGTGTATGTTTTATATGTACTACCTAATTGTACTAAAATTTGGGGGGGCGGGCGGACTCGCCCCCCCGGGCCTTTTGTTCCGCTACTGGGTCTCTTCTCCCCCCCAAAGGTTTATCATATTTTTCTTAAAACTATGAGGGTTCCTGCCTCCACTATATTTTTCTCTGCTATTCCCTTCCTGCACTCTGTGGCTGAAGAAATGTTCCTAACACCCTTTTGACCATCTGGTCTTCAGTTTCCCAGGGTCCCCTTGTTTCTTGTTCCCTTTTGGAACATCCTGTCATTTTCTACCTTGTCGATTCCCCGTATTTGTATGTCGTTATCATTTCCCCTTTGACCCTTCTTTCCCCCGTTTGTTAGCCCTATTTCCTAACCTTTTCATCATAGGACAGCCCCCTGAGTTGGGAACTCCTTGTGTTTCACTTTTTTAATTTCTTGACGTGCTTGACCGGGTTTTTCCAGACTGGGGGGTATTTTCAGTATACCCGTCACTTTACAGTGTTTGAACGTTCCTTGTATATATTTTGTTTTATGTGTGTGTGTATGTGTGTTTTTATATTTTGTGTGTATATATATGTGTGTGTGTATATATGTACTCCCCTAGTTGTTCACTATTTTGGGTTCGGGGGTCGATTAAAGTTCCTGGCCCCCCTCTTCACTGGCCGCATTCACGCTCCTCTCCATGGCTTTTCATCCCTTCCCTTAAAGCTATGTAGGGAAACCCTCCCCACTACACCTTTCCCCAAGTTTTTCCACTTCCGACCACTCTATGACTAAAAAAACCCAACATCCCTGTGATTTTTTTTCCCAATTTCCAACTGTTCCCCTTGTTGCTGTGTCCCATCTCTGGACATTCTTTCTCTGCCCACATTGTTATTCCTCAGTATCTTATATGACGTTATCATGTCCCCCTATCTCCCTGTCCTCCAGTGTCGTCAGGTCGTTTCCCAAACCCTTCCTCTGGGTACCCCTTAGCTCTGGGACTAGTCTTGTTGAAAACCCTTTTGCTTTTCTCTAGCTTCTTTCGTGCTTGGGGAATTGGGTTCAAATTGGGGTGCATACCCAGTATGACCGCAAAATTTTTCAGAGTCTTGAAACCTTGTGAGGTATTGGGCGCTATTCTTAGGTTTTCCACCCCCCTTCTGCAGCGTTATCTGACTGATGTGGCCTCAGGAGTGTATTATACTCACCCCAAGATCTTTTTCCTGAGTGAGGCTTCCCAAGGGCCCCCTAGATATACTCTGTCTCGGGCTTCTTTGCCCCTTCCCCGATCTTCATGACTTTACATTTGGCAGGTTAAATTCAAGGGGTTACTGGGCCAGGCTTTAGCCTCTCTAGGTCTCTTTTTAGTCCCGCCCGATCCTCAACTGATTTAATTCTTCTCATTAACTTCACATCATCTGCAAACAGGGACACTTCTGAGTCTATCCCTTCCGTTATGTGTACTCACCAATTGTACTCCCCCCAAGGGTTGCGGGGGCGAGACTCAGCTTTTGGGCCCCCGCCTCTTCGCTGTCCGCTACTGGGTCTCTGCTCTCCCTGCTCCAGAGCTTTATCATACCTTGTCTTAAAACTATGTATGGTTCCTGCCTCCACTTTATCTTTTTTAGACTATTCCATTTCCTGACTACTCTGTGGCTGAAGAAATGCTTCCTAACACCCCTTTGATCATCTGAGTCTTCAGCTTCCATTTGGGTTCCCCTTTGTTTCTGTGTTCCTCTGGAACATCCTGTCACTGTTACCTTGTCGATTCCCCCAGTATTTTGTATGTCATTACTGTCCCCTTGCCCCTTTTTTCCTCCAGTGTTGTTATCCTTTTTCCCCTCAACCTTCCTTCATAGGACAGACCCTGAGTTGTGGAACAAACCCTTTGTCGCAAACCTTTGCACTTTCTCTAGTTTCTTTACGTGCTTGCCCAGGTGTGGGTTCCAGACTGGTGCTGCATATTCTAGTATGGGCCTGAGACACGGTGTACAATGCTTCGATTCCTTGTTAAGGTAACGGAACGCTAATCTTAGGTTTGCCGTCGCCCATATGCTGCCGGAGTTATCTGGGTTTATGCACCAAGTTCCCCTTTAAAACCCCAGCAAATAGTAGGGGGCCCACAAGATTAGAAATACGGGGACCTCATCTTCACTAACAATGATGATCTGATACAAAATTTAAAAAATATATCAAAAACAATATACTCAGATCACAACATAATAGAGGTCCAGACAGGGCATGGGGGGACCCCCAGATCAAAAAAATGTACCCCGAAAGGGGAGTTTTCTCCAAATTCAACTTCAATAACAAAAACATAAGGTGGGACCAAGTAAACCAAGCCCTAAATGATATAACCTGGGAAATGGCCTAAGCATCAGGGACCCCCTTTATGTCTAGAATAAATTCTCTGTGGTATTAAAGGCAAATTCCCTTAAGGAAAAGGGGAGGAGAAGATGCAATCTAGAAAGAGAGAGGCGCCCCTTATACAGGCGAAGGAAAAGGAATAACGGAGCGGCTACGGGAAAGGCCAATATCTTTTGAAATACGTGGGGAGACACTAGTCAGAGAAATAGCAAACATCGAATTAAAACAAAAAAGGGAATTTACAGGAATCAAGAGACACGGGAAGAACAAAAAGCCATAAATGAAATTAAAAAGAAACCCTAAGTATTTTTTTTTCCTATGAAAATCAAAGTCGAGAACAACAACCAGTATTGGGCCCCTATTTAAACGGGATATTTCCCTTTTCACAGATGACAGCAAGGAAATGAGTGAGTTACTTAAATCCCAGTATGACTCATTTTTTGGGAGCCAAACCAGACTGAAAACCAAAAACCAAATGATTTTTATGAGAGTGCCACAAAACTTGACAGAAGCCTTTCGGGACATCACCACGACGCCAAATGACTTCGAAAAGGCAATAAATGACATGCTCATGCACTCCCTCCAGGCCCAGACTCATGGAACTCAGTGTTCATCAAGAACTCCCCAAGAAGCCCCTATAAATGCTTTTAACATCCTATGGAGGGGGAGCAGGACACGGGGATCGTCCCCAGCTACTAAAAACAACAGACATCCCCCCGCCCCAAAAAGGGGGCAGAAAAGCAAAGCAAAGAACTACAGACCAATTGCGCTAACGTCCCATATCAAAAAAAATCTTTGAAAGGGGTTCTAAAAGCAAGATCGCCACCCATCTTGATACCCATAAAATTGCACAACCCAGGACAGCATGGGTTTAAAAGCGGGCCCTTTTCCCTTATCTGCCCCAACTACTGGATCACTGGACAAGGTCCGGGATCCCTTTTGGAAGATAAACAGAATGCAGATGTTATATACACAGATTTTGAAAAACCCTTTTTAAAAGTGTGACCATGGGTAATAGCACAAAAAAATGCGTGAAAAAAAGGAATAACGGGAAAAAAGTTGGTAGATGGATCTATAATTTCCTAACAAGTAGAACACAAAAAGTAGTAGTCAACAGAGTAAAGTCTGAGGCAGCTACTGTAAAAGCTCTTTTCCCAAAAAAACACAGTACTTGCTCCTATCCTGTTCCCATCCTCATATCGGACATAGACGGGGATATAAGCCACACTGCTGTGTCTTCCTTTGCAGATGACACCCGAATCTGGATGACAGTGTCCACCGTTGAAGACACTGCAAGACCCCAAGCAGACATCAACCAAATCTTTAAATGGGCTGCAGAAAACAATATGAAGTTCAATGATGAGAAATTTCAATTACTCAGATATGGAAAACGTGGGGGAAATTAAAACTCATCGGAGTAAAAAAAACAAATTTCCCAAAACCACACAATAGAGCGAAAAACTAAAGTCAAAGACCTGGGAGTGATGGGGGTCAGAGGATCTCACCTTCAAGGACCATAACACCGTAGCAATCACATCTGCTAAAAAAATGACAGGATGGATAATGAGAACCTTCAAAACCAGGGATGCAAAGCCCATGTTGACATTTTTACAGATCGTTTGTTCTATCTAGGCTGGAATATTGTTGAAAATTAACTCCCCCTTTTCAAGGGGGGTGAAATTGCTGCCCTTTTGAAAATGTGAAAAACCTTCAGGGCATAACGGAAAAAACCACCCTCAATTACTGGGAACGCTTGAATTTCCCCTAAACATGTACCTCCTGAACGCAGGCAGGAGAGATACATTGTTATATAAAAGGGAAAAAATTCTGGGGAGAGATTTAGTACCAAACTTGCACACGAGAGTCACCCCACGAAAGCAAAAAAAACTCGGCAGGCGATGAACATCCCCCCCCCAAAGAAAAACAGGGGTGCCACTAGCACGTTGAGGGGCAAACAATAAGTGCCAGGGGCATAAGATTGTTCAACTGCCTCCCCGCATAAAATCAGGGGGGAAACCCCAAAAAACCCCCGGCTGTCTTCAAGCAGGCATGTACAGGCACCTAAAGTCTGTACCTAACCAAAACCAAAGGGTGTGGTTTGTACGTTGGGGCTGCGTGCGGAGCAGTAAAAGCCTGGGTTGTTTTGGCCCCCCTGGTCACAGACCGGGCCACAGGGGGGATTCCCCCGGAATTCCTCCAGGTAAACATATTCCCAGTGCACAATTAATTTTTATTGCTGCATTAATCACTTCTACAACTTTTTTCAGTGATTAATTTCTGGGAATTATTTTATATTGTATTTTGTGCCTATTTTATTTTACTTATTGTTTATTTCCCGACAAGTGATAAAAATTTAAAAATTTAGTGCAATCTTTTCAGTATTACACTTCCTTTAATTGTGTCAGTATTGATATTAGTTTCTTAGTGTCATTTCTTTTAGGAAATTTGTTTTTTCCAAATATATTTTCAAATTGCATAAAATTATTGTTTTATTTCTACTTTGCATTGGTTTACATTTTTACTAGTATATTTCTTGATTGAATTAAGAGTAAAGACAGCTCACTTTTACAATTAATTCACATTGCAGTAATATTTCCCTTTTCATTTCATTTTCATTGTATTTCCTTATTTTATAAATGTAATTCAGTGAGTTGTCAATTCTCATGCAGTGTACCTTAAACATTTTAATTACTTGTAATGTCTGCAATATTTTTTTTTTAATGAGGTATCATATTAGGTGGCAGTAGCCTGTTTTGGGCTAAAAGGAAATTATCATTGAATTTGAACCTTTTTTTTAAATTAATATTTTTTTAATATTACCCTCTGTTCTACCCCCCCTTTATTCTCATCTTGAGATTTGGGATTAGGTGTAAGACCTTGTCTGTACAATCCATTATTGTACCATATTATTAAACTGTAAAATCTTACATACATCATCACCTGCAAACATGGCAACTGTCGCAGGCGAAAAATATTTCGCAGGGGATGAAAAGATGAAAAAGATTCCAGATCTTTATAAAATAAAAAAGAAAAAAAGTGGGTAAAGGGCTAGAGCACCGACATAGTCAGGCTCACTTGACCATAGGCAATGTGGGAAACCAGAGTCCATGGGAAAAAAGGGTGCAAAAACCTTTCTTTCTAAGGAAGACTTTTTGTTAAACTGAACTTCCCCCACAACAACCCTGCTGAAAGGGAGGTGTGCATGGCTAATGGCAGCAGTAAATGACATCCGAAGGCGAGGATCCACTTTGGAAAAAATCCCCAACTTTTGTTTGTGGAACAGAACAAAGAACTGATCAGTGATCTACTTAACACAAACCCATGGGGGTATTAAGCTGCTCCACCCCCCCATCAGACACACATCACTTTAAAAAAAGGGGGCCGTATCATAACCTTTTTGGGTACCCTCCGACATGGACCCCTCCCATCTGACCCCTAACGAGCATATCATCAAGCCCAAAAGACTTAAAGGAAAATCCCAAAATTTTTGTGCCAGGGGAGGCCCCGGGCCTTTCCCCCAAATATCTGTGTACCTACCCCCCCAACGTAGGTGTTACCCAAAAGCCAGCACTATTGCCATGTGGCAGAAACCCGTGGAATACTACATTTTTGGTGTCGTAAATGTGCTGGGAAACATTCCACTAGAGAATGCCAGTAGACTTTGACAGCCAAAAATATAAGTGTATTAACTGTAAAGAAAAAAGGGGGTTTCAGTTTCCCCTAAGAACTGCAGTCGAAACCCAAACAACCTTTCGACGTAAAAAAAAAACAGTCCTTTAATGCCATTTGAGGACGAGGCCTGTCCCAAAAACCAGATCTGAGACTGAACCTCTCAAAGTGTGGGCGAGTCCAACCCCCTGCAAAAGATTCCCGGTGATACCCCGAGTGCCATCACACACACCAGTTGTGGAGGAGCTTAACCAACCCTGCTAGCACAAGTGGTACTACTGATAGTTCACCACCCTTTCCTATGCCCCCCACCTGAATTTGGGGATAAGCATGTCACTCCTCCCCCAAAACCACATCTCCCAAAAGTCAGACGGACACCCACATGTAACCCCCCGGAAGCTGGAGATGAGTTAGATGCACAGGACCCACCCGAAAGAAAAGATGAGGTAAACCCTGTCACAGGGACCAAACAAAGAGCACTGATTTTAAACCAAAAGGGACTTGTTAAGGGTTTTAGGTGTTAGAAAGAACTTTAAATTTGAAGAGTTATTCGCTGCCCAGCCTTTGGGGGGCGGGTGGCTTGTTTTTTTGGGCCTCGGGTGGGTTGAGAACTGGTAGTTTTCATCAACTGGTGGAGCACTAAAACACGAGTGTCAATACTGTCTGTATTGAAGTGTTGCAGGGCCCAATTTACCCAACAGATGTTCTCCTCCCAGCTATTTTGAGGGTTTTTAGGGGTATCCAAAGAAGAATTATTTTTGGGAAAATCTCTCAACGGTTTCGAGGATTTTTTTTCAAGTTTGCAGGGCCAGCGAATGAGCGAAATGGTTGACACTATCAGGAGAAGAAGATTGTCGTCAACACGGGATTAGAGGTACGGCTTCGAGATGTGTCCCCATACTACACTTATATACGGACCCAAAAGGGGCCCGTTCAAGCGTTGGATGTTGATGACAAAAACGTCTTCAGTCAATTTGTGACTACAATTCAGCCTAAAGATGCTAGCTGGGGGTAACAGATCCCCTTTGGACAACGCTGTCCGGAAACACTGCTAACCCGGGCCGTCAGATGACTTTGAACCATGGTGTATACTGCGATGGCATGGGAATGAAACTGAAGTGGTCTAGATTATTATTATAACAAATAAAACGCTAAACCACAGGGGTTATACAGCGCGCAGGTTTGTAGGATGCAGGGAGAGGGGTTGTAAGAGGGAGAGGGACGATTGTGGGGTATGAAGTGAAAGATGACGGTGGATAGTGCGGGGGAGGAGGGTAGCAAGAGATCGAGGTAGAAGGGACTGGGGGAGGTGCTAGGGTATAATCTTCAGAGTTTGTTAGTAAGTCAGTTTCTGTCAAAAAGTCAATGAGAGAGTCAGGTTAAAGGAGGGGCCATCTGCAAGAAGGGAAGGTAAAGAAAGGGCCGCAGAGCGAAGCCTTGGGTAAATTCTGGTGTGTTTATGAGTGGGCAGTCCCAAAAGGATATGCGAACAGACACTGGAACCTGACAATGCTCACAGAGAGGGGCAGGGCCCCTCCATGAATACCCGTGAGTAAGGCAGTGGGCCGATGGGAAAAGGAAGTGTAGTCTCCCAACCTCGACATTGGTGACAAGAAGAAGGCCAGAAACCTATAACCGGGTTTTAAAAGAATGAAATTTGTTATTCAGCAGGTCAGACCAGGGTTTTTGCCAACGGGGGCAAGGTGGGTGCAAAGACCGCAAAATAGTCCGTGAAAAAAACCTCTATATGAAATGGGAAAGGGCATGTACTGCTGACCCCGCAGCAGTTCTGCCTGTTCATTGCCCTGTTCAACATGACCAGGGACCCAAAAAAAAAATATTTTTATGGGCTGAATGTAGGGAAGGAGAGTTCACGATCAGCCCCCATGAAAATGTCAAAAGGGGTTTTTAAAGGGGGTTCAGCCGGCTATGACAAGTCGCCTTAAAAGGTAATTTAGGTTTCAGGACAATCTGCGGTCAAAAAGGAGGCCGAGAAACCTGACTGTTTACGTTCTGGGATAGGACCCTATAGGACAATGGATGATCAGAGACCACTGAACGTCTAGTGAACTAATTTGATGAGTTTTTCCACTAGAAAACTTAAACCCGTGGTGGTGGCCCAATCAGAAACCCGGTTTATGGCCTGGAGGGGAAAATGCAAAGAGGTGACAGTCAGCACCCGAAAAACTTTGCAAAGTCATCCACATAGAGCGATGACCAAATATTGGATGGGAGAACAGATGGGTTTTTATAGCAAGCAGAAAAAGTGTTTTGCTCAGAACCCCTCCCTGGGGGACACCTTCAGCTTGGGCAAATTCCGGGGGGAGTTCATTACAACCCGGGCCCGGGAAAAGTCTGTCAGTTAAGAAAACCAAAAAAGAATGGAGGTTGCCCGGGGAAAGGGGGCCC
>WNWK01036797.1:0-18930 GCA_009830355.1 Cherax destructor
TCCTCCATCATTAGGTGGTCCTCCATCATTAGGTGGTCCTCCATCATTAGGTGGTCCTCCATCATTAGGTGGTCCTCCATCATTAGGTGGTCCTCCATTATTAGGTGGTCCTCCATTATTAGGTGGTCCTTCATCATTAGGTGGTCCTCCGTTATTAGGTGGTCCTCCATCATTAGGTGGTCCTCCATCATTAGGTGGTCCTCCATCATTAGATTACATTGTATTAGATTACACGTCCTACCAATCCCTAAGCTCAGCGTACACGTCCCACCACTACATAAGCGTCAGGTCCTCCTATCATTAGCGTCGAGTCGTCCCATACTCTAAGCTGCTACACGTCCATTACTCCTAAGTCGACGTCACTCCCTAATGTCGTCTACTCCAGCTAGTACGTCCCTACCCTAAGCTCCAGCTTACGTCACTACCCTCTCAGCTAGTCCACATCCCTAAGCTCAGCTTACGTCCACTACTCCCTAATTCAGACTACACGTCCCACTACTCCCTAAGCTCAGCTCACGTCCCACTACTCCCTAAGCTCAGCTTACACGTCCCACTACTCCCTAAGCTCAGCCTACACGTCCCACTACTCCCTAAGCTCAGCGTACACGTCCCACCACTACATAAGCTCAGCTTACACGTCCCACTACTCCCTAAGCTCACCTTACACGTCCCACTACTCCCTAAGCTCAGCCTACACGTCCCACTACTCCCTAAGCTCGACAGTCCATCTCCCTAATCAGTTACCGTCCCTACTCCCTAAGCTCACTTACACGCCCCACTACTCCCTAAGCTCAGCCTACACGTCCCACTACTCCCTAAGCTCAGGCTACCGTCCCACTACTCCTAAGCTCAGCCTACACGTCCACTACTCCCTAAGCTCAGCTTACACGTCCCACTACTCCCTAAGCTCAGCTTACACGTCCCACTACTCCCTAAGCTCAGCTTACACGTCCCACTACTCCCTAAGCTCAGCTTACACGTCCCACTACTCCCTAAGCTCAGCTTACACGTCCCACTACTCCCTAAGCTCAGCTTACACGTCCCACTACTCCTAAGCTCAGCTTACGTCCTACTCCTAGGCTACACGTCCCACTACTCCTAAGCTCAGCTCTCCACTCTCCAGTTACGTCCACTGCTCCCTAAGCTCAGCTTACACGTCCCACTACTCCCTAAGCTCAGCTTACACGTCCCACTACTCCCTAAGCTCAGCTTACACGTCCCACTACTCCCTAAGCTGTACTCAGATTTGTGCACTGGAATGAACTCACTGGGCGTTAAATACAACGAGGCAATTTACGTGTTTCAAAGGAATCCATAATTGGCTTGACCAAGCCAGCGTTATGTTAGAGTGAAGCGACTATGCCACACGTGGTCCTGGACCACAGCGCCACCACACGTGGTCCTGGACCACAGTGCCACAAAACGTGGTGGAAAAATAAACACATAAGCAGTATAATGTGATCCTTTATTGACAACGTTTCGCCCACACAGTGGGCTTTGTCGAGTCACAAACATATCTGTCGGTATTTCATACCATTTATTTCCACCACACGTGGTCCTGGACCACAGCGCCACCACACGTGGTCCTGGACCATGGGAGTTACCTCGCTAGAGATCAATGGCCTACAAATTCAACACTTACGATGTATGTCAGAAAATGCTAAACCCAAAGGGGTCGTTCATGACCTCGTGAATGGGAGGTAGTCAGGTTTGATCCAAGAAAAGTATTGGTGGTTCCAGTTGCTGTGGTACTGAGTTCTTCACCGGTATACAGGAACCTGCCCTCAAAAGTTCCCACAGCTATGAGAGTCACCCCGGGAAGTAAGTCATACGAGGCTTGGAGGTTTATACTGACTGACTTGTATGCTTCTTGTTATTCCCTGACATCTGTCAGCTCTCATCTGTCGGCTATAATCTCGGCTGTTAGCTATCTGTCAGACGTCAGCTATCATCTGTCAGTTGTCAGCTATCATCTGTCAGTTGTAAGAACATAAGAACATAAGAATGAAGGAACACTGCAGAAGGCCTACTGGCCCATACAAGGCAGGTCCTTATCAAAACCACCACTACCTAAGAATTTACTCCTGTACTCACGACACTAATCAAACCCAGCCCCTCCCACTCATATATTTGTCCAATCTCTTTTTAAAGCCACCCAAGGTCCTAGCCTCTATCACCCTACTCGGAAGATTGTTCCACGCATCTACAACTCTGTTCGAAAACCAGTACTTGCCTATGTCCTTTCTAAATCTAAATTTATCCAATTTAAATCCGTTATTTCTCGTTCTTACTTGGTTCGATATCCTCAGTATTTTATTAATATCTCCTTTGTTTATGCCCATCATCCACTTGTACACCTCGATGATATCTCCCTCATTCTACGTCTTTCCAGAGAGTGGAGATTCAATGCTCTAAGTCTATCTTCATACGGAGATTTCTTATACTGTAAATCATTTTAGTCATTCTTCTTTGTATGTTCTCCAATGAATCTATATCCATCCTGTAGTAAGGAGACCAAAACTGAGCTGCATAATCCAAATGAGGTCTCACTAGTGATGTATAGAGCTGTAAAATAACTTTGGACTTCTGTTGCTTATACTTCTTGAAATAAATCCTAGTAATCTGTTAGCCTTATTGCGCAACTTAGGCACTGTTGTCTTGGCTTTAGATTTCTGCTTACCATGACTCCCAAGTCTTTTCACATTCTGTATGATCAAGCTCAACTTCACCTAGTTTATAAATTCGAGGGATATTTTCATTACCAACGACTAGCACCTTACACTTGTCCACATTAAACTTCATCTGCCACTTTTCAGACCAAGACATTAATTTATCCAAATCCTCCTGGAGTTCACTGGTATCCTCCTCAGAATGAATTATACGGCCTATTTTTGTATCATCAGCAAATTTACTCATGTCACTTGCAATTCCTTCATCAAGGTCATTTATGTAAATTATGAACAACAATGGGCCCAAAACTGATCCTTGTGGAACGCCACTAGTGACAAATCCCCATTCAGATTTGACCCCATTAATGGAAACTCTCTGCTTTCTATTGGTAAGCCATGCCTCTATCCATGCTAGAACTTTACCTCCTATACCATGAGCTGCCACCTTTCTTAAGAGTCTCTTGTGAGGTACTCTATCGAAGGCCTTACTGAAATCCAAGTAAACTATATCATATTCTTTATCACTGTCTACTGCCTCAAATGTTTTATTGAAAAACGTCAGTAAATTTGTCAGGCAGGAACGACCTCTCGTAAACCCATGCTGAGATTCATTAATCAAATTATGTTCTTCAAGGTGACTTCTGATAATATCAGCTATAATTGATTCTAATAATTTGCCTACTATAGACGTGAGGCTTATTGGACGGTAATTTGATGGAATGGACTTATCCCCTGATTTGAATATAGGAACTACATTAGCTATCTTCCACATCTCTGGCACAACACCAGTTAGGATGGACGTATTAAACACATTCGTTAATGGCTGACTAAGTTCCATTTTGCATTCTTTAAGTACCCTGGAAAACAACTCGTCGGGTCCCGGGGACTTATTTTGCTTCAGCTTCAGCTATCATCCGTCAGTTGTCAGCTATCATCTGTCAGTTGTCATCTAGCATCTGTCAGTTGTCAGCTATCATCTGTCAGTTGTCAGCTATCATCTGTCAGCTGTCAACTGAGAGTTAAGTGAGGAGGTACAGTGTGTGTCACCTGCAGTAAGCACCTCTGAACGTCATTAAAGGCGTACTCTACTAGCAGTGAGTGAAGTTAACCTCTCAAAATTCCTTTTATTTCAAGCTGTGTTGTTAATAGCTGATATTATCAGAAGTCACCTTGAAGAACATAATTTGATTAATGAATCTCAGCATGGGTTTACGAGAGGTCGTTCCTGCCTGACAAATTTACTGACGTTTTTCAATAAAACATTTGAGGCAGTAGACAGTGATAAAGAATATGATATAGTTTACTTGGATTTCAGTAAGGCCTTCGATAGAGTACCTCACAAGAGACTCTTAAGAAAGGTGGCAGCTCATGGTATAGGAGGTAAAGTTCTAGCATGGATAGAGGCATGGCTTACCAATAGAAAGCAGAGAGTTTCCATTAATGGGGTCAAATCTGAATGGGGATTTGTCACTAGTGGCGTTCCACAAGGATCAGTTTTGGGCCCATTGTTGTTCATAATTTACATAAATGACCTTGATGAAGGAATTGCAAGTGACATGAGTAAATTTGCTGATGATACAAAAATAGGCCGTATAATTCATTCTGAGGAGGATACCAGTGAACTCCAGGAGGATTTGGATAAATTAATGTCTTGGTCTGAAAAGTGGCAGATGAAGTTTAATGTGGACAAGTGTAAGGTGCTAGTCGTTGGTAATGAAATTATCCCTCAATTTATAAACTAGGTGAAGTTGAGCTTGATCATACAGAATGTGAAAAAGACTTGGGAGTCATGGTAAGCAGAAATCTAAAGCCAAGACAACAGTGCCTAAGTGTGCGCAATAAGGCTAACAGATTACTAGGATTTATTTCAAGAAGTATAAGCAACAGAAGTCCAAAGTTATTTTACAGCTCTATACATCACTAGTGAGACCTCATTTGGATTATGCAGCTCAGTTTTGGTCTCCTTACTACAGGATGGATATAGATTCATTGGAGAACATACAAGAAGAATGACTAAAATGATTTACAGTATAAGAAATCTCCCGTATGAAGATAGACTTAGAGCATTGAATCTCCACTCTCTGGAAAGACGTAGAATGAGGGAGATATCATCGAGGTGTACAAGTGGATGATGGGCATAAACAAAGGAGATATTAATAAAATACTGAGGATATCGAACCAAGTAAGAACGAGAAATAACGGATTTAAATTGGATAAATTTAGATTTAGAAAGGACATAGGCAAGTACTGGTTTTCGAACAGAGTTGTAGATGCGTGGAACAATCTTCCGAGTAGGGTGATAGAGGCTAGGACCTTGGGTGGCTTTAAAGAGATTGGACAAATATATGAGTGGGAGGGCTGGGTTTGATTAGTGTCGTGAGTACAGGAGTAAATTCTTAGGTAGTGGTGGTTTTGATAAGGACCTGCCTTGTATGGGCCAGTAGGCCTTCTGCAGTGTTCCTCCATTCTTATGTTCTTATGTTCTAATAGACTATGAAATATATCAGACACTAAGTCAGGAAAGCTGAATTTCACCTCTTTTTTTTTTATGTATGAAATACAAGCTTTTTTTATTTTTTTTTAAATATTTTTATTGAATTTAATTTTCTCGTGTTAATTTTTTTTGGGGTTACGTATTAAGTGCCGAATTTTACAGTAGCTGTTAGGGATACTGGTCTTGTGTACACACATAATGGCATGGGATTTACGTACACTCACCAGTCTAGTGCACATGTACACATAGCCAGTGGCCAAGTGTAGAATTTACTGTTAACGTTTAATCACTGCAGAAGGCCTGTTGGCCCATACTAGGCAGGTCCTTCACAATCCATCCCACTAACAAAATATTTTGCTCAACCCAATTTTCAATGCTACCCAAGAAATAAGCTTTGATAATTCTATTTACTCATGTGCGAGTCCCACTCAAATCCAACCCCTCTCACTCATGAATTTATCCAACCTAAATTTGAAACTACCCAAGGTCCTAGCTTCAATAACCCTACTAGGCAGACTGTTCCACTCATCAACTACCCTATTTCCAAACCAATACTTTCCTATATTCTTTCTAAATCTAAACTTATCTATGTAATAATATTGGTAGAATTACCGACAATATGTTAAGTAAAAGGACACAAATGCAACTAATGTGACATTTTATTGTGGCAACGTTTCGCTCTCCAGGAGCTTTCTCAAGCCGTTACATTAGTTGCATTTGTGTCCTTTTACTAAACTTATCTAATTTAAATCCATTATTGCGGGTTCTCTCTTGGAGAGATACCATAAGAACATTAAGAACATAAGAACATAAGAAAGGAGGAACACTGCAGCAGGCCTGTTGGCCCATACTAGGCAGGTCCTTCACAATCCGTCCCACTAACAGAATATTGCTCAACCCAATTTTCAATGCTACCCAAGAAATAAGCTTTGACAATTCTACCCACTCATGCGCGAGTCCCACTCAAATCCAACCCCTCTCACTCATGAATTTATCCAACCTAAATTTGAAACTACCCAAGGTCCTAGCTTCAATAACCCTACTAGGCAGACTGTTCCACTCATCAACTACCCTATTTCCAAACCAATACTTTCCTATATCCTTTCTAAATCTAAACTTATCTAACTTGAATCCATTATTGTGGGTTCTCTCTTGGAGAGATATCTTCAAGACCTTATTTATATCCCCTTTGTTAATACCCATTTTCCACTTGTATACCTCGATCATGTCTCCCCTCATTCTACGTCTTACAAGTGAATGTAATTTAAGGGTCTTCAATCTTTCTTCGTAAGGAAGATTTCTAATGCTATGTATTAATTTAGTCATTCTACGCTGAATGTTTTCTAACGAATTTATGTCCATTCTGTAATATGGAGACCAAAACTGAGCTGCGTAATCTAGGTGAGGCCTTACTAATGATGTATAAAGCTGTAATATAACCTCTGGACTTCTGTTGCTAACACTTCTTGAATGGTACACTGCAGGTCCTTTAAGTCACACTATGTTTTTAACTATCACACTACTTTTTAAGACTCACATGCAGCTTTCTCCACCTGACCCAGCATTCTCCACCTGACTGTACCCTATATATATCTCCATGTTGCTCATTTTCCAGGTAGATCTGTCTGTGACTCGATAAAGCCCACTGCGTGGGCGAAACGTTGTCAATAAAGGATCACATTATACTGCTTATGTGTTTATTTTTCCATTGTGTCGGTATTTTATACCATTTATTTCTATCCTACCTATCTTCGTGTCGTCGGCGAATTTGCTCATATCACTAGTAATTCCCTCGTCAAGGTCATTGATATATATTATAAATAACAATGGGCCTAAGACAGATCCCTGTGGAACACCACTTGTTACAAGTCCCCATTCGGATTTAACCCTATTTATACACACTCTCTGCTTCCTATTGGTGAGCCATGACTCGATCCATGACAACACTTTTCCCCCAATGCCATGAGCTGCCACTTTCTTTAACAGTCTCTGGTGCGGTACTCTATCAAAAGCCTTACTAAAGTCTAAATAAACAATATCGAATTCTTTATCGTGATCAACAGCCTCAAAAGCTTTAGTGAAGAAGGTTAATAAATTAGATAGGCAGGAACGGCCCCTCGTGAATCCATGCTGAGTATCATTAATCAAATTATGGTTATCTAGATGGCTTCTAATAATATCAGCTATAATTGACTCTAGTAATTTGCCTACAATTGAGGTCAGGCTTATTGGGCGGTAATTTGACGGTAGTGACTTGTCCCCTGCTTTAAAAATAGGAATTACATTAGCCATCTTCCACATATCAGACACTACACCTGTTTGCAGAGATAAATTAAAAATGTTAGATATTGGTTCACAGAGTTCCATTTTGCATTCCTTAAGAACATAAGAACATAAGAATGGAGGAACACTGCAGAAGGCCTACTGGCCCATACAAGGCAGGTCCTTATCAAAACCACCACTACCTAAAAATTTATTCCCGTACTCACGACACAAATCAAACCCAGCCCCTCCCACTCATATATTTGTCCAATCTCTTTTTAAAGCCACCCAAGGTCCTAGCCTCTATCACAGTACTCGGAAGATTGTTCCACGCATCTACAACTCTGTTCGAAAACCAGTACTTGCCTATGTCCTTTCTAAATCTAAATTTATCCAATTTAAATCCGTTATTTCTCGTTCTTACTTGGTTCGATATCCTCAGTATTTTATTAATATCTCCTTTGTTTATGCCCATCATCCACTTGTACACCTCGATGATATCTCCCTCATTCTACGTCTCTCCAGAGAGTGGAGATTCAACGCTCTAAGTCTATCTTCATACGGGAGATTTCTTATACTGTAAATCATTTTAGTCATTCTTCTTTGTATGTTCTCCAATGAATCTATATCCATCCTGTAGTAAGGAGACCAAAACTGAGCTGCATAATCCAAATGAGGTCTCACTAGTGATGTATAGAGCTGTAAAATAACTTTTGGACTTCTGTTGCTTATACTTCTTGAAATAAATCCTAGTAATCTGTTAGCCTTATTGCGCACACTTAGGCACTGTTGTCTTGGCTTTAGATTTCTGCTTACCATGACTCCCAAGTCTTTTTCACATTCTGTATGATCAAGCTCAACTTCACCTAGTTTATAAATTCGAGGGATATTTTCATTACCAACGACAAGCACCTTACACTTGTCCACATTGAACTTCATCTGCCACTTTTCAGACCAAGACATTAATTTATCCAAATCCTCCTGGAGTTCACTGTTATCCTCCTCAGAATGAATTATACGGCCTATTTTTGTATCATCAGCAAATTTACTCATGTCACTTGCAATTCCTTCATCAAGGTCATTAATGTAAATTATGAACAACAATGGGCCCAAAACTGATCCTTGTGGAACGCCACTAGTGACAAATCCCCATTCAGATTTGACCCCATTAATGGAAACTCTCTGCTTTCTATTGGTAAGCCATGCCTCTATCCATGCTAGAACTTTACCTCCTATACCATGAGCTGCCACCTTTCTTAAGAGTCTCTTGTGAGGTACTCTATCGAAGGCCTTACTGAAATCCAAGTAAACTATATCATATTCTTTATCACTGTCTACTGCCTCAAATGTTTTATTGAAAAACGTCAGTAAATTTGTCAGGCAGGAACGACCTCTCGTAAACCCATGCTGAGATTCATTAATCAAATTATGTTCTTCAAGGTGACTTCTGATAATATCAGCTATAATTGATTCTAATAATTTGCCTACTATAGACGTGAGGCTAATTACATTAGCCATCTTCCACATATCAGACACTACACCTGTTTGAAGAGATAAATTAAAAATGTTAGATATTGGTTCACAGAGTTCCATTTTGCATTCCTTAAGAACCCTTGCAAAAAGCTCATCAGGACCCGGCTATTTATTTTGTTTCAGTCGGTCTAGTTGTTTCCTAACCATTTCGCTAGTGACTGTGATATTACATAATTTATCTTCTTCTGGGCCTCAGTAAAAATTAATTACTGGGATATTATTAATGTCTTCCTGTGTGAAAACCGAGAGAAAATAATTATTAAAAATAGAGCACATATCATTCTCCTTGTCAGTAAGATGCCCAGAGTTATTTTTAAGGGGACCTATCTTATCCCTAACTTTTGTTCTATAAACCTGGAAAAAACATTTTGGGTTAGTTTTTGAATCCCTAGCAACTTTAATTTCATAGTCCCGTTTAGCTTTCCTTATTCCCTTTTTAACGTCCCTCTTTATGTCAGTATACTGATTTATAAGATGACCATCACCTCTTTTTATGCGCCTATAAATTCCTTTCTTCTGCCCTAAAAGATACTTAAGCCTAATATTCATCCATTTTGGGTCATTTCTACTTGATCTAATTTCTTTATACGGGATAAACGTTCTTTGGCCAGCCTGTATAGTGTTAAGAAAACTGTCATATTGATACCTCTCTTCGTCTCCCCAGTCTACAGTTGATAAGTGTTCTCTAAGTCCATTATAATCTGCTAAGCGAAAATCTGGGACCGTTACTGAATTATCCCTACTATCATACATCCATTCAATGCTAAAGGTAATTAATTGACTTGTGGTCGCTTGAGCCGAGTTCCTCTGTAATTTCTAAATTATTAACAAGGGTTTCCTTGCTTGCTAGAACCAAGTCAAGTAGGTTATTTCCCCTTGTAGGTTCTGATACAAACTGCTTCAAAAAGCAATCCTGAACTACTTCTAAAAAGTCGTTAGATTCTAAATTCCCTGTCAAGAAATTCCAATCAATCTGACTAAAGTTAAAGTCCCCTAGAATTACTACGTTATCGTGCCTTGTGACCTTAACAATTTCCTCCCAAAGTAGTCTCCCTTGTTCCCTATCTAAGTTAGGAGGACGGTAAATCACGCCTAAAATCAATTTTTCACACCCCTCTGAAAATTCTATCCAGACAGACACTGTATGTGTTATTTCAGACCTTATACCCGTTTTTATGCAACAATTTAAATGATCACGGACATAGAGTGCCACCCCACCCCCCTTCCCGATACTTCTGTCTACTTGGAACATAAGAACATAAGAACATAAGAAAGGAGGAACACTGCAGCAGGCCTGTTGGCCCATTCTAGGCAGGTCCTTCACATTCCATCCCACTAACAGAATATTTGTTCAACCTAATTTTCAATGCTACCCAAGAAATAAGCTTTGATAATTTTATTTACTCATGTGCAATTCCCACTCAAATCCAACCCCTCTCACTCATGTATTTATCCAACCTAAATTTGAAACTACCCAAGGTCCTAGCTTCAATGACCCTACTAGGCAGACTGTTCCACTCATCAACTACCCTATTTCCAAACCAATACTTTCCTATATCCTTTCTAAATCTAAACTTATCTAACTTGAATCCATTATTGCGGGTTCTCGCTTGGAGAGATACCCTCAAGACCTTATTTATATCCCCTTTGTTAATACCCATTTTCCACTTGTATACGTCGATCATGTCTCCCTCATTCTACGTCTTACAAGTGAATGTAATTAAGGGTCTTCAATCTTTCTTCGTAAGGAAGATTTCTAATGCTATGTATTAATTTCGTCATTCTACGCTGAATGTTTTCTAACGAATTTATGTCCATTCTGTAATATGGAGACCAGAACTGAGCTGCGTAATCTAGGTGAAGCCTTACTAATGATGTATAAAGCTGTAATATAACCTCTGGACTTCTGTTGCTAACACTTCTTGATATAAATCCCAGTAATCTATTTGCCTTATTACGTACGCTTAGGCATTGCTGTCTTGGTTTAAGGTTGCTGCTTACCATAACCCCCAAGTCCTTCTTGCAATCTGTATGGCTAAGTTCTACGTTATTTAACTTATAAGTGCTTGGGTTATGGACACTCCCGAGCTTTAGAACTTTGCATTTATCTACATTGAACTGCATCTGCCATTTTTCTGACCAGGAATTGAGTTTGTCTAAATCCTCCTGTAGTTCACTGACATCTACGTCTGAATCGATTATCCTACCTATCTTCGTGTCATCAGCGAATTTGCTCATATCACTAGAAATTCCCTCGTCAAGGTCATTTATATATATTATAAACAACAACGGGCCCAAAACCGATCCCTGAGGAACGCCACTTGTTACAGATCCCCACTCCGATTTAACCCCATTTATGCACACCCTCTTCTTCCTATTGGTGAGCCATGACTCGATCCATGGGTTTTGGGGGGAAAACAGTGAAGTCCCAGTGTAGTAATGTTATAAATTCTAGGGGAACTAGTAATAGGCAGAATAAGGTGGATAGTGGAAAGCTAGTGACACTAGATGACAAGGACAGTAATAGGTATAGTGGAAAAACAGAGATGAGTAGCAAGGGTAAAGAGAAAGGAGGGTCTCTAAATATATATTACACCAATAGTCGTAGTGCTAGGAATAAGATGGACGAGTTGAGATTAGTTGCAAGTACGGGTAATATTGATGTTTTTGCAATAACTGAGACATGGTTTAATATGAAAAATCGGGACTTGCCTGCCGAATGTCACATTCAGGGTTTTAAATTGTTCCAAGTAGACAGAAGTATCGGGAAAGGGGGTGGGGTGGCACTCTATGTCCGTGATCATTTAAATTGTTGCATAAAAACGGGTATAAAGTCTGAATTAACACATACAGAGTCTGTCTGGATAGAATTTTCAGAGGGGTGTGAAAAATTGATTTTAGGCGTGATTTACCGTCCTCCAAACTTAGATAGGGAACAAGGAGACTACTTTGGGAGGAAATTGTTAAGGCCACAAGTCACGATAACGTAGTAATTCTAGGGGACTTTAACTTTAGTCAGATTGATTGGAATTTCATGACAGGGAATTTAGAATCTAACGACTTTTTAGAAGTAGTTCAGGATTGCTTTTGAAGCAGTTTGTAACAGAACCTACAAGGGAAATAACCTACTTGACTTGGTTCTGGCAAGCAAGGAAACCCTTGTTAATAATTTAGAAATTACAGAGGAACTCGGCTCAAGCGACCACAAGTCAATTACCTTTAGCATTGAATGGATGTATGATAGTAGGGATAATTCAGTAATGGTTCCAGATTTTCGCTTAGCAGATTATAATGGACTTAGAGAACACTTATCAACTGTGGACTGGGGTGAAGAAGAGAGGTATCAATATGACAGTTTTCTTAACACTATACAGGCTGCCCAAAGAACATTTATCCCATATAAAGAAATTAGATCAAGTAGAAATGACCCAAAATGGATGAATAATAGGCTCAAATATCTTTTAGGGCAGAAGAAAGGAATTTATAGGCGCATAAAAGAGGTGAGGGTCATCTTATAAATCAGTATACTGACATTAAGAGGGACGTTAAAAGGGAATAAGAAAAGCTAAACGGGACTATGAAATTAAAGTTGCTAGGGATTCAAAAACTAACCCAAAAGTTTTTCCAGGTTTATAGAACAA
This sequence comes from Cherax destructor, assembly GCA_009830355.1. Lineage (NCBI taxonomy): Eukaryota > Metazoa > Arthropoda > Malacostraca > Decapoda > Parastacidae > Cherax > Cherax destructor. The sequence continues at coordinate 12,600 of WNWK01036797.1, forward strand.
AAGTTAGGGATAAGATAGGTCCCTTAAAAATAACTTTGGGCATCTTACTGACAAGGAGAATGATATGTGCTCTATTTTTAATAATTATTTTCTCTCGGTTTTCACACAGGAAGACATTAATAATATCCCAGTAATTAATTTTTACAGAGGCCCAGAAGAAGATAAATTATGTAATATCACAGTCACTAGCGAAATGATTATGAAACAGCTGGACCGACTGAAACAAAATAAATCGCCGGGTCCTGATGAGCTTTTGCAAGGGTTCTTAAGGAATGCAAAATGGAACTCTGTGAACCAATATCTAACATTTTTAATTTATCTCTTCAAACAGGTGTAGTGTCTGATATGTGGAAGATGGCTAATGTAATTCCTATTTTTAAAGCAGGGGACAAGTCACTACCGTCAAACTACCGCCCAATAAGCCTGACCTCAATTGTAGGCAAATTACTAGAATCAATTATAGCTGATATTATTAGAAGCCATCTAGATAACCATAATTTGATTAATGATACCCAGCATGGATTCACGAGGGCCGTTCCTGCCTATCTAATTTATTAACCTTCTACAGTAAAGCTTTTGAGGCTGTAGATCACGATAAAGAATTCGATATTGTTTATTTAGACTTTAGTAAGGCTTTTGATAGAGTACCGCACCAGAGACTGTTAAAGAAAGTGGCAGCTCATGGCATTGGGGGAAAAGTGCTGTCATGGATCGAGTCATGGCTCACCAATAGGAAGCAGAGAGTGTGCATAAATGGGGTTAAATCCGAATGGGGACTTGTAACAAGTGGTGTTCCACAGGGATCAGTCTTAGGCCCATTGTTATTTATAATATATATCAATGACCTTGATGAGGGAATTACTAGTGATATGAGCAAATTCGCCGACGACACGAAGATAGGTAGGATAATTGATTCAAACATAGATGTCATAGAACTTCAGGAAGATTTAGACAAACTTAATTCGTGGTCAGAAAAGTGGCAGATGCAGTTCAATGTAGATAAATGCAAGGTTCTGAAGCTCGGGAGTGTCCATGACCCAAGCACTTATAAGTTAAATAACGTAGAACTTAGCCATACAGATTGCGAGAAGGACTTGGGGGTGATGGTAAGCAGCAACCTTAAACCAAGACAGCAATGCCTAAGCGTACGTAATAAGGCAAATAGATTACTGGGATTTATATCAAGAAGTGTTAGCAACAGAAGTCCAGAGGTTATATTACAGCTTTATACATCATTAGTAAGGCCTCACCTAGATTACGCAGCTCAGTTCTGGTCTCCATATTACAGAATGGACATTAATTCGTTAGAAAACATTCAGCGTAGAATGACTAAATTAATACATAGCATTAGAAATCTTCCTTACGAAGAAAGATTGAAGACCCTAAAATTACATTCACTTGTAAGACGTAGAATGAGGGAGACATGATCGAGGTATACAAGTGGAAAATGGGTATTAACAAAGGGGATATAAATAAGGTCTTGAGGATATCTCTCCAAGAGAGAACCCGCAATAATGGATTCAAGTTAGATAAGTTTAGATTTAGAAAGGATATAGGAAAGTATTGGTTTGGAAATAGGGTAGTTGATGAGTGGAACAGTCTGCCTAGTAGGGTTATTGAAGCTAGGACCTTGTGTAGTTTCAAATTTAGGTTGGATAAATTCATGAGTGAGAGGGTTGGATTTGAGTGGGACTCGCGCATGAGTGGGTAGAATTGTCAAAGCTTATTTCTTGGGTAGCATTGAAAATTGGGTTGAGCAAATATTCTGTTAGTGGGACGGATTGTGAAGGACTTGCCTAGTATGGGCCAACAGGCCTGCTGCAGTGTTCCTCCTTTCTTATGTTCTTATGTTCTTATTACATTAGCCATCTTCCACGTATCCGGCACTACACCTGTTTGAAGAGATAGGTTAAAAATGTTAGTTAAGGGTTCACAGAGTTCTATTTTGCATTCCTTAAGAACCCTTGAAAAAAGCTCATCAGGGCCTGGCGATTTATTTTGCTTCAAACGGTCTATCTGTTTGATAACCTTTTCGCTAGTGAATGTGATACTACATAATTTATCTTCTTCAGGCCCACTAAAATACCTAATTCTTGGGATATTATTAGTGTCTTCCTGAGTGAAAACCGAGGGAAAATAATTATTAAAAATAGAGCACATTTCTTTCTCTTTGTCAGTAAGATACCCATAATTATTTTTAAGGGGACCTATCTTATCTCTAACTTTTGTTCTATACACCTGGAAAAAACTTTTTGGGTTAGTTTTCGAATCCCTAGCAACTTTAATTTCGTAGTCCCGTTTAGCTTTTCTTATCCCCTTTTTAACGTCCCTCTTAATGTCAATATACTGACTCATAAGATGACCCTCACCTCTTTTGATACGCCTATAAACTCCTTTCTTCTGCTCTAAAAGATATTTGAGCCTATTATTCATCCATTTTGGGTCATTTCTATTCAATCTAATTTCTTTATATGGGATAAATGTTATTTGGGCAGCATGTATAGTGTTCAGAAAACTGTCATATTGATAGCTCTCTTCATTACCCCAGTCCACAGATGATAAGTGTTCTCTAAGTCCATTGTAATCTGCTAAGCGAAAATCTGGGACCGTTACTGAGTGATTCGTACTATGAAACTTCCATTCAATGCCAAAGGTAATTGATTTGTGGTCGCTTGCGCCGAGTTCCTCTGTAATTTCTAAATTATTAACAAGGGTTTCCTTGTTTGCCAGAACTAAGTCAAGCAGGTTATTTCCCCTTGTAGGTTCTGTCACAAACTGCTTCAAAAAACAATCTTGAACTACTTCTAAGAAGTCGTTAGATTCTAAATTCCCAGTCAAAAAATTCCAATCAATTTGACTAAAGTTGAAGTCACCCAGAATAACTACGTTATCGTGCATTGTGGCCTTAACAATTTCCTCCCATAGTAGTCTCCCTTGGTCCCTATCTAAGTTTGGGGGACGGTATATCACACATAAAATCAATTTTTCATGCCCCTCTGAAAATTCTATCCAGACAGACTCTGTATGTGTTATTTCAGACTTTATTCCCTTTTTTATGCAACAGTTCAAGCGATCTCGGACATACAGTGCCACTCCACCCCCCTTCCCGAAACTTATGTCTAAGAACATAAGAACATAAGAAAGGAGGAACACTGCAGCAGGCCTCTTGGCCCATACTAGGCAGGTCCTTCACAATCCATCCCACTAACAGAATAATTGCCAAACCTAATTTTCAATTCTACCCAAGAAATAAGCTTTGAAGATTCTATTAACTCAAGTGCGAGTCCCACTCAAATCCAACCCCTCTCACTCATGAATTTATCCAACCTAAATTTGAAACTACCCAAGGTCCTAGCTTCAATGACCCTACTAGGCAGACTGTTCCACTCATCAACTACCCTATTTCCAAACCAATATTTTCCTATATCCTTTCTAAATCTAAACTTATCCAATTTGAATCCATTATTGCGGGTTCTCTCTTGGAGAGATATCCTCAACACCTTATTGATATCCCCCTTATTAATACCCATCTTCCACTTATATACCTCGATCATGTCTCCCCTCATTCTACGTCTTACAAGTGAATGTAATTTTAGGGTCTTCAATCTTTCTTCGTAAGGAAGATTTCTAATGCTATGTATTAATTTAGTCATTCTACGCTGAATGTTTTCTAACGAATTTATGTCCATTCTGTAATATGGAGACCAGAACTGAGCTGCGTAATCTAGGTGAGGCCTTACTAATGATGTATAAAGCTGTAATATAACCTCTGGACTTCTGTTGCTAACACTTCTTGATATAAATCCCAGTAATCTATTTGCCTTATTACGTACGCTTAGGCATTGCTGTCTTGGTTTAAGGTTGCTGCTTACCATCACCCCCAAGTCCTTCTCGCAATCTGTATGGCTAAGTTCTACGTTATTTAACTTATAAGTGCTTGGGTTATGGACACTCCCGAGCTTCAGAACCTTGCATTTATCTACATTGAACTGCATCTGCCACTTTTCTGACCACGAATTAAGTTTGTCTAAATCTTCCTGAAGTTCTATGACATCTATGTTTGAATCAATTATCCTACCTATCTTCGTGTCGTCGGCGAATTTGCTCATATCACTAGTAATTCCCTCATCAAGGTCATTGATATATATTATAAATAACAATGGGCCTAAGACTGATCCCTGTGGAACACCACTTGTTACAAGTCCCCATTCGGATTTAACCCCATTTATGCACACTCTCTGCTTCCTATTGGTGAGCCATGACTCGATCCATGACAGCACTTTTCCCCCAATGCCATGAGCTGCCACTTTCTTTAACAGTCTCTGGTGCGGTACTCTATCAAAAGCCTTACTAAAGTCTAAATAAACAATATCGAAATAGGGTAGTTGATGAGTGGAACAGTCTGCCTAGTAGGGTTATTGAAGCAAGGACCTTGGGTAGTTTTAAATTTATGTTGGAACAATTTAAAACCCTGTATATGACATTCAGCAGGCATGTCCCTATTTTTCGTATTGAACCACGTCTCAGTTATGGCAAATACATCAATGTTACCTGCACTTGCAACTAATCTCAAATCGTCCATCTTATTCCTAGCACTACGACTATTTGTATAATACACTTTTAAAGACCCTCCTTTCTCTTTACCCTTCCTGCTCCATCTGTTTTACCACTATACCTATTACTGTACTTGTTATTGTTAAGATTTTTTATATCAAAGCCTAGATCAATATTTCGACATTCAGTATTTTCCATTTCTAAACCCATACCAGTAACACCAGGAACACTGCAGCAGGCCTGTTGGCCCATACTAGGCAGGTCCTTCACATTCCATCCCACTAACAGAACATTTGTTCAACCAAATTTTCAATGCTACCCAAGAAATAAGCTTTGATCATTTTATTTACTCATGTGCAATTCCCACTCAAATCCAACCTCTCTCACTCATGAATTTGTCCAACATAAATTTAAAACTACCCAAGGTCCTTGCTTCAATAACCCTACTAGGCAGACTGTTCCACTCATCAACTACCCTATTTCCAAACCAATACTTTCATAAGAACATAAGAAAGGAGGAACACTGCAGCAGGCCTGTTGGCCCATACTAGGCAGGTCCTTCACATTGCATCCCACTAACAGAATATTTGTTCAACCTAATTTTCAATGCTACCCAAGAAATAAGCTTTGATAATTTTATTTACTCATGTGCAATTTCCACTCAAATCCAACCCCTTTCACTCATGAATTTATCCAACCTAAATTTAAAACCACCCAAGGTCCCTTCCTCAATAACCCTACTAGGCAGACTGTTCCACTCATCAACTACCCTATTTCCAAACCAATACTTTCCCATATCCTTTCCAAATCCAAACTTATCCAACTTGAATCCATTATTGCGGGTTCTCTCTTGGAGAGATACCCTCAAGACCTTATTTATATCCGCCCTGGAAATAAATGGTATAAAATACCGACACAATGGAAAAATAAACACATAAGCAGTATAATGTGATCCTTTATTGACTCGATAAAGCCCACTGCGTGGGCGAAACGTTGTCAATAAAGGATCACATTATACTGCTTATGTGTTTATTTTTCCATTATATCCCCCCTGTTAATACCCATCCTCCACTTGCACACCTCGATCATGTCTCCCCTCATTCTACGTCTTACAAGTGAATGTAATTTAAGGGTCTTCAATCTTTCTTCGTAAGGAAGATTTCTAATGCTATGTATTAATTTAGTCATTCTACGCTGAATGTTTTCTAACGAATTTATGTCCATTCATTTGTGCGGGTTCTCTCTACTAGAGATATCTTGGGTATCTTTATTGAGAAAACGTTTCGCCTGTCCTGTCTACAGTATATAAGCTTCCTCTGCTCATATGCTGTTATTCTATTCAAGATTGATGGACTGACAACATCGACTCAAGATTGAGGGCCTGACAACCTCACACTCCTCCTGTTCTTCATGATTCTCCTTTGTATGGACTGATGAAGCCACTGTGTGGCGAAACGTTTCCTCAATAAAGATACCCAAGTGTTGCATATGTGTCTAATTTACCAACTCGTCGGTTCTCTGAACCATTCATTCAATGACTAAATTAATACATAGCATTAGAAATCTTCCTTACGAAGAAAGATTGAAGACCCTAAAATTACATTCACTTGTAAGACGTAGAATGAGGGGAGACATGATCGAGGTATATAAGTGGAAGATGGGTATTAATAAGGGGGATATAAATAAGGTCTTGAGGATATCTCTCCAAGAGAGAACCCGCAATAATGGATTCAAATTGGATAAGTTTAGATTTAGAAAGGATATAGGAAAATATTGG
>WNWK01036798.1:0-18929 GCA_009830355.1 Cherax destructor
CCCCTCGAATTTTCCCCCAGGAAAACCCCCAGGTATCACTTAAAAACAAAAATTTGTTTTGTTTTCTTTATTTTTTATTAAAAAAGCCACTGATGCTATCAGCCCCCCTGGCAAGGCCCCCAAAGTAGGTACTCAAGTACCACTGATTACTGGTAAGTGCCCTTTTTATCACTTAAAACCCCTCAGAAACCCCCTTCACCCCTCCTTCACAGTCCGGCTTCATTTCCCCTTCTAAATAAATAAAAAAAGGGTTTCTTCGGTTTTTAAACCCCCGGGGGTTAGCCCAGGAAACCCCGAAAGAAAAGTCGTCATGGGGGAACTGTCTCTATTATTTCCATTGGGGCCCTTTAAATTTTTCCCCCCCAGGATGCGACTCACCCAGTCGACAAAAAACCCAGGTACCTTTTCCCCCAAAAAAATTGAAAAATGACAACGGTTGCAAAACCGTAAATTTCCACCCCGGGGCAACCCCGGGCCCCCGGGGTGTAGGGGGCTCTCCCCCGGACCGTCCCGGGCCCCGGGGCCCAAAACGCCCCTGTTACCCTTTCCTTCGCCGGGGGGCCCCCTCCCTCTTCTTCCCCCCCGGGTCCCCCTGGATGGACCTCCCCACGGTACATCCCCCGGGGCCCTTGGAACGGGAACTCCCAAAAATTTTAAATTCTCTTTGAAGGTTTTTTACTGTTTTATGGTTCTTCATTCTCCATCTACATGGACGACTCAACCGAAATTCCTCCTTTCAATTTCCCCTGCTGCCTTCTTTGCTGATCTTTCTCTGTCCCCTAACCGGAAAATTTTCCCCGCTCCTCGGCCCCAGCAGGAAAGCTCTTCGCTATTCACCGGGGCCTTGGTTTTTCCTTGCTCCCCCTCCCTCCTCACCCCCTTTGGTTTCTTTGTTTCCCAATCTTCCGGGGGACTTTTGTGTTCTGACCGTCCACTTTTTGTCCTTGTCCGACGGACGCTTCTTCTTTTTTTTTGGAAAATCCGGGTTTTTGGGCATCTCCCTTCAAGGGTTTCCTCCCCCTGTTGACTTTGGGACAATAAATGGCCGATCGACGGCCTCCCCCCCCTTTTCACTACCTCCCCCTTACCTCTCTTGCACTGGCCCATTTTTTTCCGGGGGCTGTTTAAAGGGGGAAACCGTCTTTATGGCAAAAACTGGTACGCTCCTTCTTTTCTTTGGGGTGAGTTCTGTAATCTTTCGGGCCCCTTTGTTTCCGCCATCCCAAAGCTCAGTGGATGTTGCATGACTGGCCTCCAGGTTGGGCACTCACAGATGGTGGCTCATCACACCCCCTTCAAAAAGAGGGGTTCCCCGTACTGCCCTGGTGCCCCCCAAACCAGACTGGGGGAACCCCTTCCACGGGGGGGGCCCCCGTTTCCTCTCAGGGCCCCTTTTTAAAATTGGGGCCCACATTTTGGGGGGGGAAAATTTTTAAACCCCCCGCCTCCCCCCTTTAAAATGAATATAAAAACACAAAAAAGGGGGGAAATTTTGGGGGAGGTCCTCACTCCCCGGCAGACCTAATCCTGGAATTAAAAAAGGTTTTTCAGGTATCACAAAAAAAATTTATAGATTATCTTCTGCTGCCCCTTTCAAAAAAAATTTTAACTGCCCTTTTGTGCGGGGGCCCCCCGGGGCCCGGGATAACTGCGAAAAACCACCTCAATTAGGGGGCGGGGTTTCCCCCAAACCTGTACTTTTAAAAACCCGGGGGGGAAAATAAAATTTTATATACGGGGAAAAAATTTCGAGGGTTTGGGGGACCCCAAACCCACCGAAAATCACTCCTACGGGAAAAAACTGGGCGGGGGATGAAACACCCCCCCAAAAGGCAGGGGTGCCCCCCAGCCCCTTGAGGGACCCCCTTTAAAATGCCCCGGGGCCCCAAAGGGTTTTTAAACTGCCTCCCAGCATACATCGGGGGTTCCCCCGAAAACCCCCCGGCTTTTCAAGCAGACCTGGACAAACCCCAAGTCGGTACCTGACCAGCCGGGGCTGTGGTTCGTACGTTAGACTGGTGCGGAAGAGTAACAGCCTGGTTGATCGGGGGCTGGTCCAACCCCTGAGGCCTGGGGGGATCGGGTCGCGGGGGGTTTACCGGGTTTTCCTGGAGGGGTTCCCCGGGGCCGCCCCGGGGTTTTTGGGGTCATTTGGACCAAACCCGGCCCCCAAACCCCCAAACCCAAAACGGGTGGCCCAAAAGGCCGGGTCGAGGCCGCCAAGGGGTAAACCCCCCCTGCGGGGGGCGGGGTTTTGGGCCCCCCCAGTGTTTCCCCCCTTGCCTTTTTGGGGGGGAAATTTTTTTTCCCGGGGAGTTTTTTAAAAATTTTTTTAAAATTTTCCCGGGGAACATTTCCCTTTCTCCGCCTCTGGTACGGGTTTAGTTTTAAGCGTTAATAATGGTGTTTAGGGGGAAACCCCCCTTTTTCCCAAGGTCGTTAAACCCCCGGTCCCCTTATTGCAGGGAATATTCCGGGCCCAGATGGGGCAAGGGGTTTTAAAATGTCGACATGGGTTTCCCCCCCCTGGTTTGAAGGTTCTCATTACCCCTCCTTTCCCTTTTTCTAGAAAGCGTTGTTTTTTGTTATGGTCCTTGAAGGTGGGAAACCTCGGGCATTTTAGGTTTTGGGGATTGTTTTTCGCCCCTTTGGTTGGGGAAATTTGTTTTTTTCCCCGATGAGATTTTTTTTTCCCCCATTTTTGTATCTGGGAATTGAAATTTCTCATCATTAAATTTTATATTGTTTTCTGCGGGCCCTTTTTAAAAATTTTTGGGTTTTTGTCTGTTGGGGGTCTTGCGGGGTCTTAAAAATTTTGGGCCTGTCATACGTTTTGGGGGACATTTTAAAAGGGAAAACACGGCACTGTGGCTTATATTCCTGTCTATTTTCCCATATGGGGTGGGAACGGGGTGGGAGCAGTACTGTTTTTTGTGGAACAGAGTTTCCCCATTAGCTGCCTCAACCCCTCTGTTATTTACTCTTTGTGTTCTACTTGTTAAAATTATAGCCCCATCCCCCAATTTTTTTCCTGTTTTCCTTTTCACGTTTTTTGTGTGCTATTACACCATGGTCACCCCTTAAAAAAAGGTTTTTTTGCAAAACCCTTTTATAACATCTCTTTTTTATTTCCCCAAGGGCATCCAGGACCTTGTCGGGGTTTGTCCAGTATTGGGGGACAGACAGGGCGACCTGCTCAAACCCCCGTGCCCCCCTGGGTTGTTTAATTGAGGGGTTTTTAGATGAGTGGGATCTTGTTTCTTAAAACCCCCCTTTAAAGATTTTTTTGATATGGGACGTTGGGGTATTGGTCTGTGGTTTTTTGCTATTGTTTTTTCTGCCCTTTTTTGGGGTGGGGCTATGTCTGTTGTTTTAGTAACTGCGGGGCGACCCCAGTGCCCCTGCCCCCCTCCCGGGGGGAAACTACAGGCCTGTGGGGGTAACCTAGGATAACCCAGGTGACTTATTTCCATTGGCCTCCTTTAAATTCCTTAATATTATACACTGTTTTGAGAAATTTTTTTTATTATAAAGGATATATATTTGGGAAAAGGTAAAAAGTTATTTTTTAAAAGTATGGGGGGTAAAAAAAAAAATTTTCTACCTTTTTTGTGCTACTTTTTTTTGGTACATTTTGGCTCTTTTTAATTGGGTCATGCTATGACTGTCTTTGACATTTTCAGGCGGTTTTTCCATTTCTTTTTGCTGTACAAAAAAAAAGGGTTTGAACCCCCGGCCACTGACTGTGGGTACTACAAAGTTATGCTGTCCCCCCCCAATTTCTTTGGTTCTCAGCCTTGAAAAAATTTGGGGCAAGATACGAAAACTGTGAGCAATTTTAAAAAAAATTATTTAATTTAAAATTTTTTTTCTCTGTCTTCAATATTCAGCATATCCAATTGTTGTAATTCATCCTCCCCCAAATTTCTTGGCCCCCGGTCCGGTTTAATTTTACCATTTTTTTCTGGGTGATTTGGTTTATCTTCCATTTTTTTTAAGGAAAATCCCCTAAAAGAAAAAGTCCTTTTTTCTTTTGGGGGCCCAGAATAAGCCCGCGGCCTCAGTGGTAAAAAAAAAGTGCAACGAGGAATTTTAGTCGGGGTTTTTCCCCTTTTTTTCACACTGTTTACCCCGTTCTTTTGCACCCGGGAAAAAAGGGGGTTCCCGGGGTTTTTATTGGAAATTTAAAGGCCCAAAACCCGGCAAAAATTTTTTACCCCCCTCAGTTTTTATTTTCCAAATTTTGGTTCTTTTTTCCCCCAGGGGAGGTTTTTTGTCTACTAACCTTTTTCTGGGACTCCATTTCCCCGTTTTTTAAACTTTTATATCTTGTGGGTCTTTACCTGACCCCAACAAAAGCACTGTCATCCCCATAGGTAGGGTTTCCGGGCACTGATGGGCATTCCCCCCAAAACCCGAATTCCCCGGCCCCGGGTATTTTTGGGACTCCCATCCCTTGGCAGTGGTTTTTGATTCTTTTTTGGTTTTTCCCCAATTTTTTCCTATTAAAAAAGGGGGGTTTAAAACCAGTCTATGGAACCTACCCCCATAGTTTTAAGTTTCTTCCCCAAAAACATAAGAACATAAGAAGGGGGAACCGCAGCAGGCCTACTGGCCCATGCGGGGCGGCCCAAAATCTCCCACCGGCCCAAAACCCAAAGCCCCAAACCCCCAGGTCAGGTTACATTCACTTAAGGAAGGAGCACGGCATCTGACCTAGTAGCACAACTATCGGCCAAAATCCCCACCCACTTTAAAATTTTTCTGCCTATTTTTTAAAATACACAACGTTTTTCCTCTATAACTTAATCGGGGGGTTTTTTCCCCCCATCCACAACTCTATTACCAAACCAATGCTTTCCTATATCCTTCCTGAATCGAATTTATCCAACTTAAAGCCTTTCGTGTCCCAAACAGATATTTTTGCACGCTATTTACATCCCTTTTTTTCCTTTTTCCATTTATACCTCAATATATCCCCCCAAATTTACCCCCTTTTAGAGTGCAGATTCAGGGCCCCCCGTCTATCCCATAGGGGGAAATTTTTTATACATGGGGGCAACTTAGTCATCCTCCTTGCGTTTTCCAGGCATTTATATCCATTCTTACGTAAAAATGTGCAATAATCTAATGAGGCCCAAAAGGATATTAAAAGTTGAAAACAACCGAGGACTCCTTTTATGCTTCTTGATTGAAGGGATTCTGTTCGCTTTATTAAACTATCACTCGTCTTGGTTTTGATTATCTAGAAACCCAAATTTTTCCAATCAGTAGTAAAGATCACATTTTTAGTTTATTGGCATGGTTATTGTCCTGTAATTTTGTTTGCATTTATCAAATAAAAATTAAAAATTTGGGTTTAATTCAAAATTTTCAAGTTAAAGTTACCTTCCATGGGGTTTTTGGGCATTTCAGTTCTCATGAAAAATCAATTATGGGAGGTTCGGGTTTAGTAAGGCCCTAAAGCCTGATTGGAACTATGAAAATTGTTGTTGTCATTAAGATATTTCAAACCATACCACGGGGGGGTTCAACCCCCATCAAGAGTCTAAAAAACCCCCGACCGTTCAAATTTTGGATATTAATGAGTTCTAACTGGCCTGTTTGACATCAATCTATTTAAAAATAGGTAACTCTTCTTAACCCCCCCCTGGTACTGAAAAAGGTGATGGAAAATTTTATGTGAGAATGGTGATTGCCATTCCCAGGCACTATTTTTGGGGAAATTAGACGGGATGTTATCTGGGGTCTTTAGTTTTTTAACCTGGATATTTTTCACAAATCATGAGATCACTTGGACCCAAAGCTTTTAAGCCAGGCTTGTTCGTACGTTGGACTGCGTGGGCCAGCGTCAGCCGGGATCGGGCTGTGGTCCAACATGAGGGCCCGGAAAGACCCCCCGGGGGGGTTGACCCCTGAAATTTCAGGTAAACTCAGGTATAGTCGACAATGTTTGAGTTACCCCTTTATTGGTATGTATTTTTTAAAAATAATCAGAGTCTGTGTTTAATTTTTGTGAGCTGGTACTTATTACATGTTGATGCGACAGTTTTTAGTATAATTTAAAAAAACAATTTGCCACAAATTGTTTCTGGCAACTTCATTATCGATTTTTGTAAAATTTTTGATCATTACTTTTATTATATCCAACGTTTTAGTTGTTGCCAGAGCTTTCAAGGGGTTATTCTGTCTTTCATTTTGAGCAAACTGCCTTTCCCCCTTAAAGCCCTACTCTGTTCCTCACCCTTTATTCATTTGGCGCTCCAATATCCTGTTTTTGCCAAATTTTTTTAAACTGGTCTCTAAATTTCATAATCTAATATCTCAGTATTCAGGGTTCATTCTTCGTTTTCTAATTTTAACTGGTGCAATATTATCAAGGTGGCAGAAAACTTGTTTTTGTTTTCCCAGGCATCATTTGTCCATCAACTTGTTATCAGCCATACAATTATGTAGCATATTTACCAGTGTTTCTTTGCTGTAGTTTCTAGTTATTTTTTATTGTCCTGTGTGGAATTTTTTAGTGCTCAAGTTCCACAGGGTAAGTGGCTAATATGAAGTTATAAACTACCAGGATGGGTCATTTGAGTTCATGAACCCACACCCACCCAAACAAACATTCAAGTTGGAGGTAGGTAAGATGTACCTATTAATTGATAGATTACCCCTCCTAGGAAGGTCTAGGTAAGTTTGTACAGTTGTAATAATAGTAGGATTATTGAGGCAACTTTAGATATTAATAATTTTAGTTCTAGCACCTTAAAAATATAATTTTAAAACCTCAATAGGAACTTGGTTATGTTGCTAAGGATAACTGGCCTCCACACTTAATCTAGGCGGGAAAATGCTAGATCAAAAGGACCAATTAAATCAAATTAAAGTGAAAAGGGAGTATACATCAACGGGGTCCCTAACCAGAAAACGTCAAATTCTGTTTAGGTTGGAAAACTTAAACTAACAAAATCCATCAGTGCTTCGCTCGTGATGGGAAAATACTAGTTGAAAAGTATCAACAGGTCAGCATTTTCTATATCTAACGGCTGATCCAAACTTCCTTAGAAACTGACATTCCAACTGATTACCTATTGTCCTCAAACATAATATACGTTGGTGTATTGTGTATGTTACTACTACTTTTGAAATTTTGTTCTAACTTTACCTATCCAACTACCTAACAATGTACTTTTTTTTTAGTGCTTTACTTGCTTAAACTTTATAATATAAATCAAATCTTGCTTCTAAGTTAATTTTATATCGTTACTATCTGTCAAATTTAATCCCCATTTGTTTTCTCTTGAAATAGTTCCCAACAAATCAATACCATCTGCCTTTCATCCAATAACTCCTTTATTAAAGCTTTAAAAGATAATTAAGGTGTAATTCTTGCTAAAGTGTTTCTTTTTTTTTACTATTATATTCCCCAAAGTGTTAACTTTCTTGTTTATATTATATTCCTAGTTTTTATTTAAAAAAATTAACTGCCACAGTTCTTATATTAATTTTTATTATAATAATTAAGGGCTAATCAGGTACTAATTAATTTTCCCCTTTATTATTTTACTATTATTTTCCTAGCTCCTTTTTCCCAGCTTTGTAAAACTACCAAGTTCAATTAATTGCATTTGTATAAATTGACTAAGGTACAAATCACGTAAGAACTCTGTCAAATATCTTATATCTTGTAAAAATTATTAAAAATTTTAATAATCCAATAGTTACTAAAATTTAATCTAGTACCATATTTTAAGTTTAGTATTATCTATTATTCTCAGGTCTAGTTATAGAATACATCAAATCTTATGATTACAGGAATTGATCCTGATATCAACCTTTTTAAACCATGATTTAACAGCAACTGCAACTATTACACCAGATCAAGCAAAGAAATTACTCAGAGCCAACAATAACATAACTATCTTCAATTACAATGTTGATCTTTGACAAACATTATGATACCTTACACTTCTCCAATCCCAGACCAATATTAATCATCACACTCACTGAGACCCGGCTGAAGCCTGATACAGATTCTTCCATCCCAGGTTACACACCATTCAAATTTGGACAGATCAGCGGGGTGGAATATATATATTACTCAGATCAACTTGAATGTATCAATAACTCTTTAAGGATGAGGGATGGAGAATATATTATGCTAAATTCAAATCAAAAGACCTGCAAACACCCTCACAGGATAACATCTACAGATTACCACAGTCAAACATTCACCATTTTAGTGAAAACTAGGGAACCTGATAACTATGACACATGAACAAAGACCATTTGCTGATCACAGGAGATTTCAATATAAATCTCCTACATGACCAGGCCCAAGTAACAGAATTCACAAACACTATGACAAGCTTGTTTTCACCAACAATATCAAAACCTAAAAATCTCCGAGGACTAGTCCTTTTAGCCTTGTAATACTATATCCCTCAAAAATCAGGCATAATCCGACAACACCACAGACCACTATCCACCTTTTCTAATAACCTTGTAAATTTCCCCAGTATTCAAAAGTTCCTTCAGACCATACGAGTCGGCTGTAAATAACTTTATAAAGCTATGATTAACATTGACTATAATGAGTTAGAAACATATAAAATCTAAGAACATCAAGAATTTCCTTAACAAAACCCACCACCCTCAAACAAATATTGCCCAAAAAAACTAAAGATCACGCTAAAAGACAACAATCCTGGCTAAACCCCATCCTTAAACCCTTAACAAAACCAATATGAAAAACAATAGGGGTCTTCCCGAAAATCAACGCTCTCATCAATCCTTCCAGCCTGATAAAAGATAAAAAAAATTGTATTTGAGAACAGACTCAGAACAAAAGGTGATATGAAAAAGACCGGAAGTCCCATTGCAATTCTAGGAAATAATAAGATGGCGAAAACAACACCATCAAGTTATCAAAAGCAGATAAACCCCTACTCTACCTACTGGACAGCAAAAGACAATGTTTTCTTCCCCATAGGAAAGAATCTGGAGTAAAACCCCAGCTCAAACACCCCCAACAGACTCCTCCAAACACCTACCCTTCGCTTTCCTACTCCTCCAACCCAATTGAAGTCCGCTCATAATCAACACCCTAAAAACAAGGCAGGAGACATAAACAGCTTACCAACTTTTATGTACAAAAATACTTCACAGTACTGTCACCAATTATAGCAACGCTATTCAATAAATCCATTGAAGCCTCTACCTTTCCATCAATTCTCAAAATAGCTAGAGTCACCCGATCCACAAGGGTGATCAAACAGACCTGAATAATTATGACCAATTTCTAATTTACCATTGCTTTCTAAAATTTTCGAAAAATTAATTCATAGACAAATCTAGTCCTACCTCGTCTCACACAATGTACTCAACCCCTGTCAATTTGGATTCAGGACAAACAAGAGCACAAACGATGCTATTATGCACATGTTGGAGTTAATATATACCGCACTTGAAAAGAAAAGAAGTCCACTGGAATTTCATTGATTACGCAAAGCTTTTTGATACAGTCGACCATGATTTACTACTCACAAAATTGCAATTATGGTATAGGGGGCCCACTCAACTACCTAAAGTCATACCACCAACAGAAGCCAATCTGTACACAAATGGAGCGAACTCTTCCAACAACAAATTACAGTCGAGTCCTCAAGGAAGTGTCCTGGGCCACTCCTATTCCTCATTTACATAAATGACCTACCGAATGCATCACAACTACTCAAACCATTTTATTTGCAGATGACAAACATATGTCTTCTCTCCCCAAATCAGTTATACTGGCCACACTGTTAATGCCGAATTAGAAAATATCAACATGGATGACGACTAACAACTCCAATACTGGCAAGACCTACTTCATACAGTTTGGAAGCAAAGCCACAAATGTTCCACTTAACATAACCTCAATGGCACACCATCACAAGATCACAGGGGAAAATTCTAGAATCCACCTTGACAGTGGCCAAATTCCAAACACAATACAACAAATTTCCAAGAAAATCTCGAAGACAGTAGGCATATTATCAAAGATCGCTATTATGTACCTCAATCAGCTCCTTGCACTATATCATTCACTTATCTAGCCGTATCTCACCTATGGAATCTGTGCATGGGGATCAACAACATTAAATCACCTTAGACCCTATAACACAACAAAAGGCGCAGTCAGAATGATAACAAATTTCCCTCTAGACAGCATACTCCACCAATATTCAAAAGTCTAAAACTACTCACCGTAAAGAACATTCATACTTCTCCTGTGCCTCCTACATATATAAAACTTTACACTTTAATATAAACCCTCCGCTCAAAATTCTCCTCACCAACTTTAATGGACCTATGACCACAACACAAGACACAGATCACTTTTTGATATACCCCGTGTTCATATCAACCTATGTAAAAAATTCTATGCACATAAAGGGCCCCAGAATCTGGAATTCATTACCAGTAAATATTAAGATAATCTTGTCTGAAAATCAATTTAAGACAACTCAAAACCACCTACTCACCCAAAACTAAATGATCATACTATAAACTACTTTGAAAATGCTCATTATTACTTTCCTATACGATAATCTCAATTTTTAATAATATGTTACTATTATGTTACCCTACTCAATCAAAACTAAATACTCATATTATAAGTTAATGTCAAAAATGCTCAATGTTATTTTCCTTAAGATAATCTCAATTCCATATTACCATTCGAGAATCTAAACACCTGTAACAAATCTAATATCATCATATAATAATTTAAACAGTCAATTTATCATATTGTGTTTTGAAAACAATTTTAACTAGAATAAACTCAATAATTCTCTAATATTAAGTACATAGTCTTTAAGTTACTAGATTAAGCTGCACCTAATGCCATGGCATGTCAGGTGGCTCTCCTTGCACTCAATTTACATTGTAATCACCAATACCTATGTAATCTGCAATCTGCAAAAAATAAAATTTACTTTACTTTACTTCTTTCAAACGACTCAACGAGTGAACAAGTGCTGCACCAGGGCGCATTCCCCACGTGACTCCAAGTCACTGTGGTGTTTACCCTTCCGACAACCTCGACACTCACTGAGCTGGTGTTATCGGTCCCGGGCAAAGTGTTCTCCAAAACACTTGAAACAGTTTCAACTCCCTAGTCGTTGACGTCTTTGGTCATAGGTGGTAAGCTCGACACCCCGAACTAGTATGCTCCCTTCGCAGAACACACGGCCTCATGTTGGTTGTCTTAGTGCCCCCCTTGGCCCCATTGGTTGGGGGCTTGTCCTGGCCAAAGTACAACCTCTACTGGGGGGTGCTATAGCTCTATCCCTCGAGTGTCCAGAACGGTCGAACGATTTCACCTTGTTGGGCAATCTTTCCCTACATAGCGAGAAAGGAACTCCCAACCCTCAATAATTTGTTGTATTGTAAACCAGCTCGTTCGGTATATTATTGTAACTCGTGACTATAGTGTTAGCTAACTTTCTCTGAATCAAAGCGACTGATCATCTATTCCGATCCACCCCAATCATGTAAATCTTTAGAATATTTGTTAAACTCATGACTTCGATGCGGAACTTCTCGAGCTCTTATGGTCATGACGGCAAACCTAGATCAGTCAATGATAAAATATGCAGTTTTTATATCTCTGTGTTGAAACGCATCCTTCAGATGATCCTTGGCATGTTGATAATTAATATCAGTGTTTTGGTAATGCTGAACCAAGTCCAGGGCTTTACCTTTGAGCTGTGAAAGTAAATACTGTACGATCCTTGTTCTATCTAGGCTGGAATATTGCTGCACACTAACTGCCTTTCAAGGCGGGAAATTGCTGACCTTGAAAATGTTGCAGAGAACCTTCACGGCACGCAATAGTGGATAACACCTCAACTCGGGAACGCGAAGTTCTAAACTGTACTCTCTAGAACGCAGGCGGGAGAGATCATTATTATATACACATGGAAAATTCTCGAGGGCTTAGTCCAAACTTGCACACAAAAATACTCCCTACGAAAGCAAAAGACTCGGCAGGCGATGTAACATTCCCCAATGAAGAGCAGGTGCCACTAGCACGTTGAGGGACAACACAATAAGTGTGAGGGGCCCAAGATTGTTCAACTGCCTCCCAGCATACATCAGGGGGATTACCAACAAGCCCCTGGCTGTCTTCAAGCAGGCACTGGACAGGCACCTCAAGTCGGTACCTGATCAGCCGGGCTGTGGTTCGTACGTTGGACTGCGTGCGGCCAGCAGTAACAGCCTGGTTGATCAGGCTCTGGTCCAACAAGAGGCCTGGTCACGGACCGGGCCGCGGGGGCGT
Source organism: Cherax destructor (assembly GCA_009830355.1). Lineage (NCBI taxonomy): Eukaryota > Metazoa > Arthropoda > Malacostraca > Decapoda > Parastacidae > Cherax > Cherax destructor. The sequence continues at coordinate 12,320 of WNWK01036798.1, forward strand.
TGACCCCTGGAATTCTCTCCAGGTAGACTCCAGGTAGTTTGATGGCATCCGACAAATCATCCCTGTCATCTATCTGGGATTTAAACTGATCCCAGAAAGCAATGTACTCTGTCAAGGTTCCATCAAACATTGGTAAATTTAATGTAGGCAATCTGGGTAACACTCTGGGAAGGCTGTGGTGGCCTGTGTGCCCTGTACTATTTTTTGTTGGCCCTGCTGTATTAGCCTTCAATGTTTTCTTTAACTTTTTGCAGAGTCCCCTCTCTGCTAGACATTCGGCCCTCTGCTCATCGCATTCCTCCCGAGCTGTCTCGACAACATCTTCAGGCTCCTCTGCCTCATAGGCTTCTGCCTCATAACGAAGATAGGCTGTCTCCAATGCCTTTAGCCTTTCCTCTAAAAGCCCTAAACACCCTTCTAGATCCTTGCAATCTGCATCTGGGTTTTTGCTGACAGCACGGCACTCCCTACATGCCTTTGTTAGACGTCCCTTGTGGGCGTTCATAGACCGCTTTAGCTGGATCAGAGCTGGACTTGGTACTTTCTGATTCTCCTCCATCATTGTTGTGGTTTAGTTAAGAGCGTGTCACTAATTTGTACTTTAATTAGCCCACCCCACATCACAATACGGTATTAGGTGAGAATAAGTGATTCCTAAAGCCCCTCAACAAGTTTGACTGCTTTCTTTACATATATTGATTTGACTCAGAAAGAATATACACTGTTAGCCCTCAAACCCAACTAAAATGTATATTGTTGTTATGAAAGCTTAAGCTAGCAACTCCCTGTACACAATAGTAAATAGTTACAGGGTATAAGCTAGCAATCACAATTTAAGTGAGTCAAATACAATAAAATTCACACAGTAAAAATATGTAGCCTTTGCAAATTAAATTCACTTGATTAACACAAAATAAATTTAGTAATTCACTTATAAACAGTATATGAATAATGTTGTGTAATTAGCTTTGGCTTAACTGAGCCTAGATTGTTTAATTATTGTAGTTAGCTGGGGAATGAAACTCCTAGCCTAACTTTATAACTGTTGAAATTAGTGTGCAACTAGCCTAACTCTAGCATGCAATCAAGGTAAATGATAGCTAGGTTAAATCTGACCTAGGTGTCTACCTGGAGTCTACCTGGAGAGAGTTCCAGGAGTCAACGCCCCCGCGGCCCGGTCCGTGACCAGGCCTCCTGTTGGACCAGAGCCTGATCAACCAGGCTGTTACTGCTGGCCGCACGCAGTCCAACGTACGAACCATAGCCCGGCTGATCAGGTACCGACTTGAGGTGCCTGTCCAGTGCCTGCTTGAAGACAGCCAGGGGCTTGTTGGTAATCCCCCTGATGTATGCTGGGAGGCAGTTGAACAATCTTGGGCCCCTCACACTTATGTGTTGTCTCCTCAACGTGCTAGTGGCACCCCTGCTCTTCATTGGGGGATGTTACATCGCCTGCCCGAGTCTTTTGCTTCGTAGGGAGTGATTTGTGTGTGCAAGTTTGGTACTAAGCCCTCAGAATTTTCCATGTGTATATAATAATGTATCTCTCCGCCTGCGTTCTAGAGAGTACAGGTTTAGGAACTTCAAGCGTTCCCAGTAGTTGAGGTGGTTTATCGCAGTTTTGCGTGCGGTGAAGTTTCTCTGCACATTTTCAAGGTCAGCAATTTCACCCCTTGAAAGGTGCACTTAGTGTGCAGCAGTATTCCAGCCTAGATAGAACAAGCGATCTGTAAAGTGTCAACATGGGCTTGGCATCCCTGGTTTTGAAGGTTCTCATTATCCATCCTGTCATTTTTCGAGCAGATGCAATTGCTACATTGTTATGGTCCTTGAAGGTGAGATCCTCTGACATGATCACTCCCAGGTCTTTGACATTAGTTTTTCGCTCTATTGTGTGGTTGGAATTAGTTTTGTACTCTGATGAGATTTTAATTTCTTCACGTTTTCCGTATCTGAGTAATTGAAATTTCTCATCATTGAACTTCATATTGTTTTCTGCGGCCCATTTAAAGATTTGGTTTATGTCTGCTTGGAGTCTTGCAGTGTCTTCAATGGTGGACACTGTATAAGATTCGTGTCATCTGCAAGGAAGACACAGCACTGTGACTTATATCCCTGTCAATGTCTGATATGATTATGAGGGAATAGGATGGGAGCAAGTACTCTGCCTTGTGGAACAGAGCTTTCACAGTAGCTGCCTCAGACTTTACTCTGTTATTACTCTTTGTGTTCTCTTGTTAGAAATTATAGATCCATCTACCAACTTTTCCCTGTTATTCCTTTATCCGCATTTTGTGTGCTATTACACCATGGTCACACTTGTCAAAGGCTTTTGCAAAATCTGTGTATATAACATCTGCATTCTGTTTATCTTCTAGACATCCGGACCCTGTCGTAGTGGTCCAGTAGTTGGGACAGACAGGAGCGGCCTGCTCTAAACCCATGCTGTCCTGGGTTGTGCAATTGATGGGTATCAAGATGGTGGCGATCTTGCTTCTTTAAACCCTTTCAAAGATTTTTATGATATGGGAGTTAGCCAATTGGTCTGTAGTTCTTGCTATTGCTTTACTGCCCCCTTTGGAGCCGGGCTATGTCTGTTGTTTTTAGTAGCTGGGACGATCCCAGTGTCCATGCTCCTCTCATAGGATGTTAAAAGCATGTGATAGGGGTTCTTGCAGTTCTTGATGAACACGGAGTTCCATGAGTCTGGGCCTGGGCGAGTGCATGGGCATGTCATTTATTCCCCTTTTCGAAGTCATTTAGCGTCGTGATGATGTCAGAAAGGCATGCATCTGTCAATTCTGTGGCACTTAATGAAAAATCATTTAGGTTTTCGATTTTCCAGTCTGGTTGGTGGCTTGCTAAAGACTGAGTCATACTGGGATTTAAGTAACTCACCATTTCCTTGCTGTCATCTGTGTAGGACCCATCCGGTTTAAGTAGGGGCCCAATACTGGTTGTTGTTCTCGACTTTGATTTTGCATAGGAAAAAAATACTTGGTTTCTTTCAATTTCATTTATGGCTCTTAGTTCTTCCCGTGTCTCTTGATTCCTATGAGATTCCTTTAGTTTTAATTCGATGTTTGCTATTTCTCTGACTAGTGTCTCCCTACGTATTTCAGAATATTGGCCTCCTGTAGCCGCTCCGTTATTCTGTGCCTTCGCCTGTATAGGGAGTGCCTCTCTCTTTTCTAGTTGCATCTTCTCCTCCTTTTTAAGGGGAATTTGCCTTGAGCAAACTCAAGTACCACAATTAATTTGTTCTAGACATAGGTTGGGATCCGTGATGCTTAGGCAATCTTCCCAGTTTATATCATTTAGGACTTGGTTTACTGGTCCCACCTTATTTTGTTATTGCTTGAATTTGGAGAAGCTCCCTCACGGCTGATCACATTTTGTCGATCTGGGGCTCCCCATGCTTGTCTGGACCTCTATTATGTTGTGATCTGAGTATATTGTTTTTGATATGATGACATTTCGTATCAGATCATCATGGTTGGTGAAGATGAGGTCAGCGTATTCTCTAATCTTGTGGGCTCTACTATTTGCGGGTTTTAAAAGGTGAACTTGGTGCAGAGTTTTAAAAAAGTTCATGCATGTGTGAATTTTCATCTGAGGGTGCCTCCTGGTGTTATCTCGCTACCACATTGTTTGCAATGTTCCTCCATTTTAGGTGCCTGAGGGTTTAAATCCCCAGTAGCAAGATGTTGGGGCAGAGCTGGAAGATTTTCCAGACCCGTGGTCAATTTTCAGAAGCTGTTCCTGGAATTGTTGGGACATTGCATCCGGGGGCTTGTAGACAACCCGATGACCAGGTTTTGATTCTCGACCTTTATTGCTAATACTTCAACTACATCATTTGATGTATTTAGTAAGTTCTGAAACATATAAGTGACTCTGTGATATACAGGCCACCCCTTTTTTCCTGTTCACTCTGTCACACCTGTATAGTTGTAGCCGGGATCCATATTTCATTGTCCAAGTGATCTCTTATGTGGGTCTCTGTGAAAGCCCCAAACATAGCATTTGACTCTGTAAGCAGTCCACGAATGTAAGGTACCTTGTTGTTTGTTTGGCTTTAGACCCTGTATATTAACAAAGATGAATGTAATTGGTTGGTGGTATGGGGGATCTTTTTTCCTGGCTCCCAATATCTGTTGTATGGAGTGGAGGCCACTGACTGTGATTCCTCCAGAAATGATTGCAGTTGGTGTACAATTTCTGTCATTTCCTGCCAGCTTTTTTCCTTCCTGGCACTAAAAACCCCTCTCCAGGGTGGCTGTGGCTACCCCGATTTTGCCATGGTCTGGATGCTCCTGTGTCGCCTCGTACCCTTTAGGTGGTATGCCTGGCAACATAAGTTATAGCACTGTCTTTCCTGAATTGATGTGTGGCACATTTCAGGGTGGAAAAACTTACAGGACGGGAGGTTGCATTTGCCTGTTTTCATATGGGAACGACATTTTCTGGGGTGTTATAACTGTTATAAATATTGCAGAGCCTCTAACTGTGACTGCCTGCAATTCACTGTAAGTAATTATATATACAAGTTTCCTACCTGCCTTACTTGTAATCACTGTAAAATAAATAACTCACAAGCTTAACAGCCTTACTCAGGCTTAACCTAAGCCTGGGGTAAGTGTCTAGGCCTAGGTGTGATAACTAACCTAGCTTCGATAATGACTGGACATTAATGTGGCTAGCTAATTAGGACTAATCTATGCTTAATCAGCTATTCCACATCTGGTTCGAAGGACCATATGGCAACTTGTTTTGGAACTGCCTTCTTGTAGCTGCACTGGGCAAGCACTGTTGACACCGACACTCTGAGACACTCTCAGACACAAGTGGCTATGGGACAAATTTCTAGCTAACTGCAGTGAGGGAATTCAACACTGCTTACACGATACTGAAAGGGCTTAACTTACTTGATGGATGGAATTGTGGATCCTAGATCTTCCTAAGCTATAAACCCTCTCCAAACACCATGTGCAGGGAAGATTCTTAAATCTGCAAATTATGTGGTATTAGTGTCTTGTATTAACTCTGAATCCCCAGCCCTAGGGTATATCCTCCAAGCAATATCTAATCAGTAAGAGACACTAGCTTCCAGACTTAAACTTAAGAGATGACGCTGGTACATACCAATACAAAGCGTCCGTCCACTTAAGACCCACAGATAACTCTAACGTTTCCCCCAGAAAACTAGCCAGATACTGACAGAAGAAAGTCTAGTCTTACTGCAAGGTCTGGATGGAGAGAGATATCTGCGGTACTTCGGGATCTCTCCTCCGGGGCTCCAGGACAGATGTTGGGTCACGTGGAGAATGCTGCTTGTTCACAGCACTTGTTCTCTGGTTGAAGTTCAGTCTGGTAAGAACGCAGGTCATGCGTCGTGAGTCTCCCACTGCTTGACCTCCGTAGAGTTGCCATTTCTTTGGCTAACATAACCAAGCCGCCTATTTAAGGCTTATTTCTACCTATATGAAGGTGCTAGAACTACATTATTAATATCTAACATTGCCTCAATAATCCTAATATTAGTTTCTGACTGTACAAAATTGCCTGGTGTTCCTAGGTGAATAAATCTATCAATTAAAATCGTGGTATGTTAGGTCTAACGACTCACTTACTCTGTGGAACTTGCGTGACTCAAAAGTTTCAACACCCAACATCTGTCCTGGGACTCAGGAGACTTCCTGAAGTACTGTGGATATCTTTCTCCCATCAGACCCATTAAGTAAGACTATAACTTCCTTTCTCTCAGTATCTGGCCAGTTTTCTGAAATGTTAGTGAGTTTATCTGTGGTTTGACAGACGACACTATTTTACATGGTATGCCAGCGTCATCTCTTAGGTATTAGTCTGGAAGCTATTGTCCCATACTGCTTAGATATTGCAAAGGATAACCCCTTTGAGTGTGGGGATTTCTGATTTTAGGAAGTACTAATACCACTTGAATTTTGAGATTAAGGTCCTTCCCTACACATGGTGTTTGGAGGTTATAGCTTGGGGGGATTGGAAGACTAGGAGACATTTCTATTCCATCAAGTAAGTTTAACCCTTTTTTAGTCGTACATGTAGGTGAGGTTTTCAGCTGCAGTCAGTTAGAAATTCTGTCCCATAAGCCACTTGTAAGTCTGAAGTCTCAGGGTTGGTGTCAAAGTGTTGCCAGGGCAGCTTACAAGGGGCAGTCCAAAGACAATTTTCACCGTCGTGTGTGGCCTATCTGTTCCTATAATTTTCCTGGTACAGTAAATGATGAAATGATCACTAAGGCCTGTGGTAATGACACCTGACTGATAATGTTCTCAGGCAGTTACAAAGTATGTGGTCATGGGGTGACTGAGAACTGTGTGATCTGGGTTGGTGTATTAATTAGTGAGTGTAACTATTTAAATTCAGAATTTGCTTATACCTTTTACATAGCCCGTTATTTTGCTGTAGAAAAAGACGTTGAAGTCTCCCAGTATTACTGTCTCCACATTGTCATCAAATGCGGACAAGACTCTCGAAAAGTCCTCTAAGAACTGGCATGGTGGGAGGGCGGCGGTAACTAGTTCCTACTAAGATGGTTTGATCATGGAAGTAACACTTCAAACCATAGAAT
>WNWK01036799.1:0-18929 GCA_009830355.1 Cherax destructor
GCTCTGTTGCTCTCGTCGTATTCTTCTCTTGGCCTCCTGCAGTTCTGTGGCGGGTTGTACATTACAGCAATTACCACCTTATGGCCCTCAGACTGAATTGTTCCTACTATGTAGTCCCTTTCACCCATTCCATCCATTCCTTCCACTTCCTCAAATCCCCACCTGTTCTTAATGAGCAGTGCAACTCCTCCTTCCCCTCTGCTCCCTCTATGTGAGTGTGTGTGTACTCACCTAATTGTGGTTGCAGGGTCGAGACTCAGCTCCTGGCCCCGCCTCTTCGCTGTCCGCTACTGGGTCTCTGCTCTCCCTGCTCTATGAGCTTTATCATACCTCGTCTTAAAACTATGTATGGTTCCTGCCTCTACTATATCTTTCTCTAGACTATTCCACTTCCTGACTACTCTGTGGCTGAAGAAATGCTTCCTAACATCCCTTGTGGTGTGTGTTTGTGTGTGTGTGTGTGTGTGTGTGTGTGTATTTGCGTGTGTGGTTATTTTTCGCCAGGCACTAAGCACACTGCCTACACGACCATCACTCATGGTTTCTCCTCTGTAAAGATAATTCAGACTTGACGTGATATAGCATTTAAGCAGGAGAGAGAGAGAGAGAGAGAGAGAGAGAGAGAGAGAGAGAGAGAGAGAGAGAGAGAGAGCTGATGTAGGTAACAGCGAATCTGAACCTAACCTTGTAAAACTTGTAAAAGAGAGAGAGAGAAAGAGAGACAGAGAGAGAGAGAGAGAAATACCTCGAATTTCTTACACAAGGAGCGAATCTCTGAGAGCACTGATAGACAAGTGTTAAGTCATTTTATTTCACGTTTAGTCGTAAATTTTTTCCACCAGTAGACTATGTTACAGGAAGCCAGAGTAAATAAAAAAAAATCAACCAGCAAATATTTCAGTATCTTACGTATTCTGAAGATTCTCTACCACCATCCTCTACTGGTTACTGCTGTGTTGAGCTGCTCTCCTTGCTGGTGTTACCTGCGGCTGCCGCTGGGTAGTCACTCAGCTTTCTTTAAACAATGCCAAATCAGACGGGTAGAAAGTATCAGAGCAGCAAAAATGATGCTATTTTAAGAAAATGGAATAAATGTTGCCTAATTTTATTAAAACCGAATATTTTCTACTCGTAAGCGTTCATTATTTTTTTTTTCGATTGGTTTCATGGAGGTTATCTTGACTTACTATTAGAATTTTTAAAAAATTTTACGTTCATGTAGGTTCGGCAGGACGGGTACTGGCCCGGCAGTGGATCCCGAAGGTATGTCGGAGCTTGTACAAGTGATGTACCGTTTACAGCCCTATAGCGAGGGCTGCCCTGTGCTCACTTAGTTGTGGTTGCAGGGGTTGATTCATAGCTCCTGGCCCCGCCTCTTCACTGACCGTTACTGAGTTCACTGGCCGCTACTGTGACAAGGGCACGAATCTTGACACTGAGTGTCTCTGAGCCTCCTTCCCCTCGGTTCACACAGTAACTCAAACAAATAATGCACAAATAACCCGCATGTAGGAGAATGGAACTTATGACGACGTTTTGGTCCGGGTTATTTGTGTATTGTTCCAGTCACAGTATTGTTCCAGTCAAGGTATTGTTCCAGTCAAGGTATTGTTCCAGTCACAGTATTGTTCCAGTCACGGTATTGTTCCAGTCAAGGTATTGTTCCAGTCACAGTATTGTTCCAGTCACGGTATTGTTCCAGTCACGGTATTGTTCCAGTCACGGTATTGTTCCAGTCACGGTATTGTTCCAGTCACGGTATTGTTCCAGTCACGGTATTGTTCCAGTCACAGTATTGTTCCAGTCAAGGTATTGTTCCAGTCACGGTATTGTTCCAGTCACGGTATTGTTCCAGTCACGGTATTGTTCCAGTCACGGTATTGTTCCAGTCACGGTATTGTTCCAGTCACGGTATTGTTCCTGTCACGGTATTGTTCCACTCACGGTATTATTCCAGTCACGGTATTGTGTTGTTTTACTCTTTACAAACAAATAATTCTGATTTACTCTTATTACGAATACATAAGAAGGACCCTTTATTTTTTTTTATTAACACAGTCCGGCCTGCCGGTTTCCCTGAATCCCTTCATAAATGTTACTTTGCTCATACTCCAACAGCACGTCAAGTATTAAAAACCATTTGTCTCCATTCACTCCTATCAAATACGCTCACACATGCTTGCTGGAAGTCCAAGCCCCTCGCACACAAAACTTCCTTTACCCCCTCCCTCCAACCTTTCCTAGGCCGACCCCTACCCCGCCTTCCCTCCACTACAGATTTATACACTCTCGAAGTTATTCTGTCTCGTTCCATTCTCTCTACATGTCCGAACCACCTCAACAACCCCTCCTCAGCTCTCTGGATAATAGTTTTGGTAATCCCGCACCTCCTAATAATTTCCAAACTCCGAATTCTCTGCATTATATTCACACCACACATTGACCTCAGACATGACATCTCCACTGCCTCCAGCCTTCTCCTCGTTGCAACATTCATCACCCATGCTTCACAACCATATAAGAGTGTTGGTATAACTATACTCTCATACATTCCCTTCTTTACTTCCATGGACAAAGTTCTTTGTCTCCACAGACTCAAGTGCTCCACTCACCCTTTTTCCTCATCAATTCTATGATTCACCTCATCCTTCATAGACCCATCTGCTGACATGTCCACTCCCAAATATCTGAATACATTCACCTCCTCCATACTCTCTCCCTCCAATCTGATATCCAATCTTTCGTCACCTAATCTTTTTGTTATCCTCATCACCTTACTCTTTCCTATATTCACTTTCAATTTTCTTCTTTTACACACCCTACCAAATTCATCCACCAACCTCTGCAACTTCTCTTCAGAATCTCCCAAAAGCACAGTGTCATCAGCAAAAGCAACTGTGACAACTCCCACTTTGTATTTGATTCTTTATCTTTTAACCCCACACCTCTTGCCAAGACCCTCGCATTCACTTCTCTTACAACCCCATCTATAAATATATTGAACAACCACGGTGACATCACACATCCTTGTCTAAGGCCCACTTTTACTGGGAAATAGTCCCCTTCCCTCCTACACACTCTAACTTGAGCCTCACTATCCTCATAAAAACTCTTCACTGCTTTCAGTAACCTACCTCCTATTCCATACACCTGCAACATCTGCCACATTGCCCCCCTATCCACCCTATCATACGCCTTTTCCAAATCCATAAATGCCACAAAAACCTCTTTACCCTTATCCAAATACTGTTCACCTATATGTTTCACTGTAAACACTTGGTCTACACACCCCCTACCTTTCCTAAAGCCCCCTTGTTCATCTGCTATCCTGCTTTCTGTCTTACTCTTAATTCTTTCAATAATAACTCTACCATACACTTTACCAGGTACACTCAACAGACGTATTCCCTTATAATTTTTGCACTCTCTTTTGTCCCCTTTATATCCCTTTATATCTCCTCATAAATATCGTAACGAACATAATATTCAACATTAGTGTGTCTAGTAGTCATTTAAAATAACTGATTAATTACCAACATGTATAACACCAGCATATCTTTATTTTGAAGACTTGCCGCCAACCAAAGAAAGTCTTCAAGGGTCTTCAAAAATCGCTCACGGGTGTAGCGTCTCAAGAAATAATAATAATAATAATAATAATAATAATAATAATAATAATAATAATAATAATAATAATAATAATAATAATAATAATAATAATAATAATAATAGATGAAAGAGGAGCCAGTTCAGTTCTTGTGTCGCCGAATAGGTAAAATTGGTCAATTAGCAAGAACTCATTTAAAATTAAGTCCTTTCTAAAATTTTCTCTTATACGTTTAAATATATATATTTTTTTCATTAATGTTAAAGTAAAAATTAATAATTTTGTACCAAAAGAACCTTAGAAAATTTACCTAACCTTATTATAACAAGCGCAATCTAATTTTGCCTAATCCAACTAAATATATTTTAGATAAGTTTACAGTAATTTAATATTAAACAAACACAATGAAATATTTTTTTTTCGTTAGGTTCAGAATGATTCTTGCGAAATTATTGCATATACTAATTTTAGCTTGCCTTATTCGACAAGAAGAGCGTTGCTGTTTAAGCCAAAATCGCAAGTTTTACCTATTCGGCACGACAGGTACATTCCCTTGACAGGACATTTAGACAATACAAAGGAAATTAGAGCACTGCAAGCCTTCAAGTAAGACAACGTTTTGCTCGAGTACAGCTTTATCAAGTCATGTCTTCATAAAACTTGAGCGAAACGTTGTCTATATTACTGATATATGAACACGACTTTCTAACCAGACGTCCTGGCAGGCCTCGTGGACCACTCAAACACTAATTATTATTGTCAGGTGGAAGCACTAAACCCGTATAACCCACACTGCGCCTGGGAAATGAGACTCAATTAGGTTCAGTCAAGGGAAATGGGGGGAAAAAGCGTTCAATTCCTTGGGTCCAGCGCCTCCTCGCACTGAGAGCCACTATGAGGTCACAGCCTGAAGTATCAACCATCCTGGTCGATACTTCAGGTAGATCTGTCTGTGACTCGATAAAGCCCACTGCGTGGGCGAAACGTTGTCAATAAAGGATCACATTATACTGCTTATGTGTTTATTTTTCCATTGTGTCGGTATTTTATACCATTTATTTCCATGAGTAACATATCGGAGAACGAGATGGAAAGGAAGCGACACTCATGACGAACATGAGGGCAGGTGTGAGCCACTCAACTTCCTGAGCACAAAAATCGTCATGAAATGGACAAAAAAAATGAGATGGAGAAAAGGGCTTAGATATGAAAGACGACTTGTGGAAGAAGAAGAATTAAAACAAGAAAAAGAAAAGGAAAAAATGATGATGATAATGATGATGCCGAAGACCAAGGAGAAGAACATGAAGAAATGCACAATAGCAAAGATATGGAGGCCGATAAAAAAGCGCTTGCATCCGCCATTATATTTGCAAATGCAGATCACAGTGTCAGTGGTAAACAGACACTTGTTGAATTGATGATTCCAATACTTAACTCTGACTTTCTCGTGTTGATTCTGGTTCTTCCAATGATTTTAATAATAATAATAATAATAATAATAATAATAATAAAATAATTAAGTTCAGTAACAAACTAATAACTAAACAATAGTTAATTAAGATAGTGGTAATTACTAATACAAAGATACACGACAACGAACTAATAAATATTATGAACATACAGAGAACACTGAAATTGGAGAAACATTATATTATCGAGCAATGACTCACAATTGAATTTCACTTACACTATCCTGTCTCGCACGGGGATACTAATCTATACATCTACATAGCTTTCACTTCATTGATACAATCAAGCTCCTGCGCATATACAGTGTAGGAGAGCCAGAATTTATAGTTGTTTCTCATCTAATATTTACTGTAGCCATTAGTATGCATAATTAGAGAGTTAAAAATAAAAACTCCAGCTCAAGAGCTGGAGTTTTTATTTTTAAGTGTTTACTATCATAGAATCGCATTTGATAATTATCGGTTTTAAAATTTCAAAATGGTATTAATATTAGATGGACGATTGCCATTATAATTTATGCTCTTTCGGCTCTTGACTTCGATGTTAGTATTCATTTTCGCCAGTGAGTTATTTTTTTTGGCCAAAGAATCATCTGTTCGAGAAACACCGACGAGTATTTATTCTCCTTAAAAAGTTGGGATAATTGCCAGAGACTGCTAGCAGTAATTTTGCTGTTTCTATCTCACTAGCAGCTTTCTTCTTTGCTTACAGATCACGAACATTGGACACTGGGCAGCATGCGTCGCCATGGGAGAAGCCAGGAGAGGGAAGACTTTCACCTTAACATTTCCCCTCCACAGCAATCCCATATAACATCGCTCTCCCATTCCAAATCTTCAGCCTCTGGCTTCCTGTCCCTCAAACCCTCATCCTCGAGAGATTTAACCTCCAAAACCTTAGGTTGTAATACTTTAAACTCCAAAGCCTCCTCATCCTCCTCCAGTGCGTTAATATCCACAACCTTGACTACCAAAGATGCCTCTGAGCGAGAAATGATCCACAGGCCTTGGTCTCCCTCCTCCCTCAGAGGCTCACACTCCTTCCTTCTCTTACTCCTCCTGGCTTCTTGTCCCAGCTTCTCTTCCTCTACCTCAACTCGAAGGATTAACTCTCGATTCCTCGACCTCGACTTCAGCGACTACTCTAACTACAATCAGGTTTACCGGGCTATAGACGAAGGTATGAGGGACCCCAGACGACTGAACGCTGCCTTCAGGAGCGTCGATATGGGCAGGGCCCTCAACGTTTTCGATGTGGCTCGAGCCATTGTTCCAGGTGAGTCTCACGTAATATGCTGAAAAAATAATTAAATTGTACCAGGTGTGTAACTGGTGCTGTTGGAATGATAATTTTTTTTTCCTTCGATTAGACACGGTAAGCATGCTTGCTTTTGTTACGCATGAGTAATGGACGTCTTATTGCTACATGAATAAGGCAATGGACGGCTAAAAAATAAGTGATTGAGACATCTATAACAAAACATGAACCGGAAGATCGTCAGGTACTAATGCCTTACATTTTTTAACATAAAAATCTTATTTCCTTACTTATGCATAGATGATTCAATCATTTTAATTCATACATCACTTAAGTATTGCTTTCTGCGTAAAATAAATGCTTTTTCTGCTATAATAAATCTGTGTGCTGAAGCTTAAGAGATAGAAATACGAACATAAAATAGACTTAAATCTGGGATAATATAATCCACTTAACGATTAAAAACACACGAAAGAAAATTTGTGTTCGCCCTCCATCTGTGATCTAACAGAGTGAATGACCTACAAGGAAGCACCTAGTAACTACGCTCACTACAAGGAAGCTACTAGTAATTACACTCACTACAAGGAAGGAACTAGTGACTACACTCACTACAAGGAAGCAACTAAGCCAAATACTCACAAGTAATCTATAGTCAGTACACTAAACCTACAATATACAAATGAGAACACAGGAGAAGGCAAGAAGCGGAATGCTGAAAACAACAATATACATACATACATACACACACACACACACACACACACACACACACACACACACACACACACACATAGGGAGAGTGACCCAGTAGCGGCCAGTGAAGAGGCGGGGCCAGGAGCTATGTCTCGACCCCTGCAACCACAACTAGGTGAGTACAACTAGGTGAGTACACACACACACTATAGCATGGTAAGGCCTTCCATAAATCTTTCTATACACTAACCTACTTGCAATATTTGATAACATGAAGAGGCTCGGGCAGACTTTCGACTAGTCATCATTTTTGTAGCAACAACTACAGAGGAACACTTCTACTGTCTAGATCAATGATCAATATTTGTATACCTGAAAAAATTGTGTAGTGTGTGTATGACTATCTTTAGAACATGTCATATAATACTTCCATATTTTACTATAAGCGTTAGAAACATATTTTCAATATATATATATATATATATATATATATATATATATATATATATATATATATATATATATATATATATATATATATATATATATATATATATATATATATATATATATATATAAGTGCCTAAATAGCCACATAATATGCATTTATTTACTAGACTTATTTGCTTGACAATTTTTAATCTTTAATAATAATCTGATCTTACATACACTTCTCCTCTTAATTAATAATGAAATCAATTCATTATTCCTTTGCACTTATTTTGTTTAGTTTCGATACTGTTCAATACTGTGCGTGACTTCTGTAGATGTTCAACGTCACTGTCCTTCTCTTGACGATTAGACTAGCGATGATAAACTCATGGTGATAGACTCATGATGATAGACTCATAAGGATAGACTTATAACAATAGACTCTTAACGATAGACTTGTGACAAAAGACTCATGACAAAAGAATCATGACAAAAGACTCTTAGTGATAGACTCATGACCATAGACTCAGAACGACAGACTCATTAAGATAAACTCTTGACGACAGACCCATGACGATAGACTCATGCCGATAGACTCATGATGAAATAGACCTAATAGCGCCTTTTTCTGTGCCGGATCTTAAATGACAGTGAGCCTGGATTCATAGGAAGTTATGCCTCGTTCTTGGGGATAGTCGAGCGAATTGGGATAAAGTCAAATCTTTATTTCTTCCCAATTCACGTACTTAATTAACTGGGTAACTTGTCAATCTCGCGTCTAGCGGATGGAAGATCAAACCCCTCCTGAATGACACACGTAGGATGTAATATATATAAAATATTCACTTAGTGGGACAGAAGCATTCTCTAGACATCCCCAGGTTTAGGAGGGTTCGGGAGCAAGGATGTGTATCCAGGTTCAAAGTTAATTGTTTTAGGTAGAATAAAATTCAGTATCGTGGATGAAGCAGTTCACAGTTTGGAGAGAGAACTTCAGACATTTCTGTTCACCCTGGAGTATTATAAAGCTCAACTCTAAGTTGATAATTTTTCCAGGTTTGAACTGAAATGTAGTCTAAAAATTTCTCTCCATATTGTGGCTTAGTTGCTTCTTATCCAGTTTAACTCATGTGGGAACAGAAGAAGGTAGCGAGACAGTTCTCTTCCCTTCAGTTCCTCTTGTTGTTCTCTCTCACAAGCTACATCCTTCTCTTTCCTGTACAGATGAGGCCGATAATGAGATATCCCACGATGCCCTTGTCCTCCTCATGAACGCTCTCCTGCAGGACAATACCATAGACGAGGAACTAGGTAACCATATTGCTGGAGAGGCAGGCACCACACATGACTACATGGTGGCACTGACTGCCTTCCCAAGACTCAGTGGGGCTGGCACTAACACCACAGCCACCACCACCACTACCACAACTACCGCCATCCCTACCACTATGTTACCCAACATTACCCAGACCAGAGGTCTTTTTGACTTCTTGGCTAATCCTTTCGGTAAGTATGTCAATAAGTTAACAAAAGCTAGGCATATCTGTCTACCCTGGCAGGCAGTGAGTAGATGTGAAGTGCAGTTAGGGAGACCATATTACAATAATTCTAATGTATGAAAATACTAGATTTTAAAAATTTGAAATTCTAGTTCTGATGTTTTCATGATATATATATATATATATATATATATATATATATATATATATATATATATATATATATATATATATTAATGAAATCACGAAACAAGTGATTTTAAATCATTAACAGAACTGCGGCTTGGCCAGGACTCGATCCTGCGTTCCCATGCCCTGCCCTGTGAGAAGTGAACAGAGTACGCATCACTCTCTCCACTTGACCAGCAATCCTTAAACACCAGGCGCTCAGCGAGTTTTCCCTGATGCAAGGACATCCGTGGTCGTGGAACCTCAGAGACTAATTTCAACCTTATCCTGTTTGGTGTACCAGCCTTCACGAGCAGTCTATATATTAATGAAATCATGAAACAAGTGATTTTGAATCATTAACAGAACTGCAACTTCGCCAGGACTCGATCCTGCGTTCCCATGCCCGGCCCTGTGAGAACTGAGATATATATATATATATATATATATATATATATATATATATATATATATATATATATATATATATATATATATATATATATATACATTTATATATACATTTATATATGATGAGTTTTCAACTACCACTTCTGTGAAACTGTGAAATGGTTGCATCAGCCACCACTATCTGTGGCGCCACTGTCTCATGCTTGGTTCCAATGACCTTCAAAAATAATGTTGAGTTGTCTTGTGAATATCGACTTAAGGAGACTGTCGTATTCACGCCATGTAGTTTTGGGTTGTCATACGTGGGTGTACATCTTATGAAATATGTCAGCTAGTTCAGGCTTAAGCGTTTTGTGGGAAGATAAGAGGCATCATGGACATTCAGATTTCCTATTCATTGTTCCATCTTCGAGAATTGCGTCACTAGCATTAAACCCTAGAAAGGCTCCGTGAAGGATGTTATTCGTAGGGGCAGTGGTTGACTCACTACAACGATTGCTCGCTAGTTCGCTGAGATGATTTCCCATTTGGAATAATTAAGGAGGAGTCCCATATCCTGTTTCGAAGTCGTAGTGGTTTTCCCGGAAGAGAAATGGGGCGAGAGAATCCCGTTAATTTTATTCTTCCCCACGAAGAAGCAATGACTGCTTGTTGTAGCTAGCTGAAACGAAAGAGAAAAGACTAGAGAAGTATGTTCGATCGGCTGTTAATAACATGTCTCTTCTCAGTAGATTAAATAATTTCTTGAAGTAACATTTTAATACTGCAGTGCCTTCAGGAAGGTCATTGGTATAATCGTACACCCTTGTCATATGAACCGCTGCTTCATTGCCGTGAGGAACCCTATACAAACTAGTGGTTCGGTAGAAGCATCATGGCTTCCTCTCTGCGAATACTTCTAACAGCAGCTTTTGCTATGAAGCGAAGGAGAGTGTTATGACAGTGGACCTAATTCCTCCATAATCCTTTCCTGGGAAACAAGGGAATGTACCAAAGGAGAAAGGTTAATTTAATCGGGAAACAGACCAACCTAGTTGACAGACCTTGTGATCTTGGGTAGGAGAGCCTGCAATCTCTCCGAGAACTGACCCCAGCAGAACCAGAAGGAAATGACATAATTACTTTATAAACGTCTGATTTAGGCACAAATAGTGATAACGCAGTGGGAAAAGTAGTGTCAGAACTGCTGGCGCCGTTTGGTTTCCCTGGCAATGGAAATAGGTTGGCAGAGAGTAGCCATCCAGGGAGGTACAAGTGTCCTGTCATATTCTGTGACAGGGAAACCTGTTAAACGGTTTTTTTCTTAGTAAAAAATAATGTCCTAGAAATACGTTGAAGACGATTATATTCGATTAACCCGAAAGGAAATAACCCAGAAGTTCACAGAACACCAGTCAGTGTGGCTTATTTCCACTGGGGCCTTGTAGTCCTCTTCTCCAGGATGCGACCCAAGACTGTCGGCTAACACAGGTACCTACCTGCTGCTAAGTGAACAGGGGCAAGAGGTACCAGGAAACATATCCAACGTTTCCACCCACATTATGGTCGAACCTGATCAATCGGTTGTAAACTGAGGGCACTTGCAATGAGATACAAGCAAAATAGTAAGGGCCATGAATATGCATGCCTCATACCACACATGCTGTGTATCTCATACTGGAAGGGCTTGTGTAAGTTTCCCAGGAATACCGATTATTTTCATAAAAAAATACATATTGGGATATGTCACCTCTGAACGTAGGCATACGTATTTGATTAGGAGAGCCTAGCCTTCGCTTTTGTTATTATTAATTATTATTATTATTATTATTATTATTATTATTATTATTATTATTATTATTATTATTATTATTATTATTATTATTATTATTATTATTATTATTATTATAAAAAGTAAAAACTCCATAAGAGTCAGACAGGGAAGTGGTAACAGGTTAATTCACCAACAATAAATCATTTTTATTTTAATCATGGGGAGGCGTTAAATTCGTCATGAAGGGAAGGTTTGCTTCAGTTCCTCACATAGCAATGAAATGGTTATAATCATAAGTAAGTAAGTAAGTTTATTCAGGTATACACAAATACAGTTACATAGATTATCATACATAGCATCATATGTATAGAGAATCTAGGATAACCCAAAAAAAGTCAGTGTGACTTATTTCCATTGGGGTCCTTTTAATACCTTATTATTATACTAGAAAGGAGATAATATCTTATTATTATACTATAAAGGAGATATACTAGGAATAAGGTAAAATGAGTTATTTATAATTGCATGTGTGTTAGCTAAAAAAATAAAAAATCGTTCTCCTCCCTTTCTGTCGTTACATTCAGTAGGTACCTTTTGGCTCTCTTCTTGAACTGGCTCATGCTATGACTGACTTTGACATGTGCAGGCAGTCTGTTCTATTTATTTATTGCTGTACAATTAAAGGTGTTTGAAGCCAGGCCACTGACTGTGGGTACTACAAAGTTGTGCTCTCTCCCACTAGTACTATGTTGGTTCCCAGCATTGACAAAATTGGCAGCAAGATATTCTAGTATTATCATATAGTATCGTATAGTATTATCATATTGTAATTTGAAATAAAATATATAACTAGAATAAACTCAATCAATTTCTCTAGTATTATGTACATAGTGAATAAGTCTTTAGACTAAGCTGCCCCTAATGCCAGGGCATGCCAGTGGCTCTCCTTGCATTACAGTTTTATAATTGTAACTACCAATACCTATGTATACTTGTAACTTGCAACGAAATAAAATTATTACTATTATTATTATTATTAATTTTATAAACTTGATTTAACTTCAGTTGTTTTACTCTGTCTTCAATATTCAGCATATCCAATTGTTGTAATTCATCCTGGCCTACATGTTCTCTTGGACCCAGGTCCAGGATGAATCTTACCATTTTGTTCTGGGTGATTTGCAGTTTATTTTTCAGTTTTTTTTTGTCAAGGCAGAGTACCATGAAGAGCAAGCGTAGTCCATATGACTTAGTATAAGGGCTAGACATAGGGTCCTGCGAGCCTCAATGAGTTGACACTGTGTTTGTCTGTAGAGGACCTTCAGTCTGGCGTTCGCTTTCTTTACCACACAGTTCCCTTTCACTTCTCCTGATATGCATGGGTCAAAGAGGATTCCTAGATATTTTACTGAGGAAACTGAAGTGATGGATTCTCCATTACACCGGAGATTAAAATTATTTACCCTTCTCAGTTTATGTTTCGTGCCAAAGAGTATGGCTTCCGTTTTCCCGAGGTGTAACGATAGTTTGTTGTCTTCTAACCATTTGCTGCAGGACTCCAGTTCTAGTGTTATTACATTAGCTATATCTTGTGGGTCTTTACCTGACACTAGCAGAGCACTGTCATCCGCATACAGTAGAAGTTTGCACTTGACACTAATAGGCATGTCGTTAACATAACATAGAAATAATAAGGGACCCAAAATACTACCTTGGGGAACTTCACATGTTATCGGCAGGGGTTCTGATTCCGTTTTGTTGATTTTGACAGTTTGTTTCCTTTTGCTAAGATAGGACTCAGAGCAGTCTATGGAACCTATGACGATAGCTTGAAGTTTCTTACATAATATATTGTGATTGACAGTATCGAAGGCCTTTTGAAAGTCTATGGTTACCATTCCTATGAGGTTCCTTATTGACATTTCAATTCTCATGTAATCCATCCTGTCTGTTTGCCTTAAATCTTTTTAGTAACTGGTCTCTGAATTTCATATTACATACTATCTAATATCTGAGTAGTCATCCAGGGTTCGGTTCTTCGTTTAATCCTAACCGGTAAGCTAGCTAAAAGCCTCGGGCAGATGACCAAAAGCTCCAGCTGCGGGTCTAAGACCCGCGTCAGGCAACACTTGTCCTGTTTCCTGACAAACCTTACCGAACTTAACCTTCAATTCTTATTCACCAGATTTCTTATTTGCCAGATTTCATTTTGTTTGTAACAAATGCACTTTGGCACAGTTACCTTTTAGCAATGATGACATGGATTTACCTATTCATGTCAATGCAAGATCACTTCTTCCAAAACTGGCAGAGATTAAGATTCTAGCTAACAGAACTAGAGCTGCAGTTATATCTATCTCGGAATCCTGGTTGGATGATACGGTGATTGATGACGAAGTCAAAATAGAAGGTTACAGTATAAAACGCTTATATAGGAATAGAAAAGGTGGTGGGGTATGTGCCTACATAAGGAATGACTTAGCCTATAATCCAAGACCTGATTTAAATAACAATAAACTGGAGATCCTATGGTTTGAAGTGTTGCTTCCCAAGTCCAAACCCATCTTAGTAGGAACTAGTTACCGCCCTCCCACCTATGACCAGTTCTTAGAGGACTTTTCGAGAGTCTTGTCCGGTCTTGATAACAATGTGGAGACAGTAATACTGGGAGACTTCGACATCTGTTTTCAACAGCAAAATAACGGGCTATGTAAAAGGTATAAGCAAATTCTGGATTTAAATAGTTACACTCAACTAATTAATACACCAACCCGGATCACACAGTTCTCAGCCACCCTAATTGACCACATACTTTGTAACCGCCATGAGAACATTAGTCAGTCAGGCGTCATTACCACAGGTCTTAGTGATCATTTCATCATTTACTGTACCAGGAAAATCACTAGGGAGCGGATAGGCCTACACAGGACAATAAAAATTAGGTCAACTAGAAACTACAATAAAGAAACACTGGTAAATATGCTACACAATTGTGATTGGTCATTGATAACAAGTTGCACGGACGTAAATGATGCCTGGGAAAAATTCAAAACAATGTTCACTGCCATCCTTAATAATATTGCACCAGTTAAAGAGGTTAGGATTAAACGAGGAACTGAACCCTGGATGACTACTGAGATATTAGATAATATGAAATTCAGAGACCAGTTGATAAAAATATTTAAGGCAAATAGACAGGATATTGCAGCGCTAAATGAATTCCAAAGGGTAAGGAACATAGTGCAGAGGCTTATAAAAGGCGCAAAGGCTAGGCACTATTGCTCAAAAATCGAAGAGTACAAGAATAACCCTAGAAAGCTCTGTCAACAACTAAAGCAGTTGGGGTATAGCCATAAACCCGTAGATAGATCTAACATAGTAATAAATGTTGATAACGAGGTATGCCACGAAACAACTAAAGTGGCAAATTGTTTTAATTCATACTACACAACTGTCGCCTCAACACTAGTAAGTAAGCGACCAGCTGCATCAAATACCTTTAACACAGACTCTGATAAGTTTAAAACATACTATACCAATAAAGGGGTAACTCCAAACAATTGTCAACTAGTAAGTGTATCTCATGACTTCGTGCAAAAAGAACTAAGCAGGTTAAACCCAATTAAGAGCACCGGACCTGATAACATCCCGTCTAAGTTCCTAAAAGCTGGTGCCTCTGAACTGGCAATTCCCATTGCTCACATAATAAATCTGTCCATCACCACTAATACAGTACCAGAGGGGTTCAAGGAGGCCAGAGTTACTCCTATCTTCAAGAAAAATAGTAGGTCCGATGTCAGCAACTATAGGCCTGTTAGTATACTCAATGCAATATCCAAAATTCTAGAGAGGGCGGTGTACTGTCAAGTAGTTAAGTATCTTAGTGACAACAACATTCTTCATAGTTACCAATCAGGCTTTAGGAGATCTTACTCAACCGACACCTCCCTAATTAATCTGATGGATTACATGAGAACTGAAATGTCGATAGGGAACCTCATAGGAATGGTAACTTTAGACTTGCAAAAGGCCTTCGATACTGTCAACCACAATGTATTATGTAAGAAACTTCAAGCTATCGGCATAGGTTCCACAGACTGGTTTAAGTCCTATCTTAGCAATAGGAAACAAATTGTCAAAATCAACAAAACAGAATCAGAACCACTGCCGATAGCATGTGGAGTTCCCCAAGGTAGTATTCTGGGACCCTTATTATTCCTGTGTTATGTAAATGACATGTCCATCAGTGTCAAGTGCAAACTCCTACTGTATGCGGATGACAGTGCTCTGTTAGTATCAGGTAAAGACCCACAAGATATAGCTAATGTATTAACACTGGAACTAGAGTCCTGCAGCAAATGGTTAGTAAACAAAAAGTTATCGTTACACCTCGGGAAAACAGAAGCCATACTCTTTGGCACGAAATATAAACTGAGCAGGGTAAATAATTTTAATGTCCGATGTAATGGGGAATCCATCACCTCAGTTTCCTCAGTAAAATATCTGGGAATCCCCTTTGACACATGCATGTCAGGAGAATTGATAGGTAACAGTGTAGGAAAGAAAGCGAATGCCAGACTGAAGTTCCTCTACAGACAAGCACAGTGTCTACCTACTGAGGCTCGCAGGACCCTATGTCTAGCCCTTATACAATGTCATATGGACTACGCTTGCTCTTCATGGTACTCTGCCTTGACAAAAACTGAAAGATAAGCTGCAAATCACACAGAACAAAATGGTAAGATTCATCCTGGACCTGGGACCAAGAGAACATGTAGGCCAGGATGAATTACAACAATTAGATATGCTGAATATTGAAGACAGAGTAAAACAACTTAAGTTGAATCAAGTTTATAAAATTGCTCACAAACAGTGTCCAGAATATCTTGCTGCCAATTTTGTCAAGGCTGGGAACCAAAGCAGTCATAGTACTAGGGGGAGAGAGCACAACTTTGTAGTACCCACAGTCAGTGGCCAGGCTTCAAACACCTTTTATTGTACAGCAATAAAGGAATGGAACAGACTGCCTGCACATGTCAAAGCCAGTCATAGCATCAGCCAGTTCAAGAAGAGAAAAAAGGTACCTAATGAATGTAGCGACAGAAAGGAGGAGAATGATTTTATTTTTTTTAGATAACATACATGTACATGCAAATAACTCTTTTTACCTTATTCCTTTTAATTTTAGTATAATAACTAGTATCTACTAGTGTCTAATATTAAGGTATTAAATGGACCCCAATGGAAATAAGTCACTCTGTCTGACTTTTTGGGTTATCCTAGGTTTTCTACACATATGCTGCTATGTATGATAATCTATGTAACTGTATTTGTGTATACCTGAATAAACTTACTTTCTCGTAAAGGGTTCGAGGGGCTATAAAATCTAAACTAAATAAGCTGGCCATAAAATTCTCACTCGGTTTCGTTTTCTGTAAACGACTTAAGTCTTTCGTTTTCTTTAATAGAAATTTGATGATAAACATTTATGTATACTATATAAATACAATATGCTTGGTAATGCAGAGTAAGTTTTCATTTAGGCTTTTCATACTTTACATACAGTAGTTTTTCAATTGTCCAGAGGACACAGATGTGCGCACACAAAATAATTTATTGTGTATAAGCATGAATCCTCAAACTATGGTAAAAATCATCATTAATTATAAATCTCTTAAAAAATACTAATGCTCTTTTAAATGAATAGGTTAGGTAAGGTTTGTCAGGAAATAAGACAAGTGTTTATTGACGCGGGTCTTATTCATATGATGACCCAGAGCTGGAGCGTTTGGTCATCTGTACGTGACCTTCCACTGGCTTATCGGTCCACCCCTTTAAAAATTGTGGTTATAATTATCTTTTTTTTTTTGTATATTGATGAAGTTGAAGTTCAGACTTCAGGTAAGGACCCACTAGGGCGAGGGGGAAGTGGGGGCAGAAGAAGAATAGCCTGAAAGGAAGAGCTGAAGTAGAAGAGAAAGAGTCAGGACTAAACCCAACAGTCTAACTACTTTGGTTATGGGTTATTGGATGAATAAAAAGTAAATAAGTTTTTATTTAGGTTCAGTTTACAAGTATATACGTTTACAATAGTCTTATATAGTCGCTATTGTGTAACTAATTAAGTCAATGTGATTTATTTCACGAAACCGCAATTATATAAACTTTAATTGTGGTTATTATTTTGTTAGTATGTGTGTGTCTAAATATCTCTGCCAACAGGATTCGAATTTAGGTCGTAGTTCACCACAAGTGTAGCTAGCTACCAATCTGATGCCTTAAACCACTCAGTTACCGATGCCTCATAACGTTAGGTAGCTTGCTGGACTGCTACCCACGTTTCTCTAACTTCGAGTAAATCAGTGAGCCTTTAGCATGGTCTTCAGCTATTTCAGTCTCCTCCTGTATATTCTGGTCACACGAGTGATACTGTACTCAATGGTCCTCGCAGAGAAAAAAAAAGAGAAAGAAATATCGTAGCCAGCATGACTCGAACCTAGGTCGTCAGCAGGTTATCTAACGTCTTGTGACATCTGTAGGTGAGTGGTTTAAGGCGTCAGGTAGGCAGCTACCTACACTCATGGAGTGCTGATGACCTATGTTCGAATCATGCTGGCTGGGATATTTTTTTGATATATATATATATATATATATATATATATATATATATATATATATATATGTATGTATGTATATAATGGGGTCCACCTCTGGTGTAAATTGTGGGACCCATAGCCTCGGAGAAGTGGATAAAAAGGCTTCAAGGAAGAATATTTGGATTTCTTCCTGAAACCGTTTGAATATGCCACTTCCCCTACCACCCCATCTTTTCATTCTTATTTACCAATAGGTATATTTTATTACATAATATGGTACAGAAGATTTAAGAGATACATTGTTGATTTAAAGATGGCATATACAGTACATGAGGTGTGAGAGATACATGTCTAGTACATATTGTTACGCGTTTGTCACTGATTATAATGCGAAAATCTCATCCAGCTCCTCAGAGCTGGGGCGTGTGCCCAAAAATACAGCAGGCATTACCCCTCTGAACAGCAACGCTGAGTCGCTGGAACAGAAAACTAGCTGCCCTGGGATCCCTAGTTACTTTGATGAGTCTTTTGCCTAGCTCATTAAGGAACTTAGATGCACTCTTTTTTCCATGAGCCAAGGGACTCCGAGCCTATGGGAACAAACATTTAATGATGGGCAAGTTCTCCATATTTTCTAGACTTCTGAAACTCCCTGGAGCTGGCGGGTGCCCTCATAAAATATATATATATATATATATATATATATATATATATATATATATATATATATATATATATATATATATATATATATATTATATTATATTATAGGGATGTACCACCTGTAGAACTTTACTGGGGACCATCATCCTCAGAGAAGACAATAAACGTACCTCAGGGAAAACTCGAGGTTCTCTCCGGAGCTGTTTGAATATTTTCTTCTCCTACCACCCCTATATATATTATATGAGTGCTTTATTAATAGACAGAATACATTGACAGAAAACACGAACATGAACATGAATACATTGGTACAATGTAACAAAGATTATGAATCTCCTCCAGCTATATATATATGTCGTGCCGAATAGGTAAAA
>WNWK01036800.1:0-18929 GCA_009830355.1 Cherax destructor
AATCAGGAGAAGAGCGGTGGAGCACCTAGAAAGGTGATTCATCAAAGACGGAAACACGGTTTCAGGGACAAAAATCCTGTGTAGAGTGCATATTCTTGGACTGTAAGGTGGTTTGACACAGTTCCACACAAGGTTAGTGCAGGCTGGAGGACCAGGCGGGGGTAACAGGGAAGGCACTACAATGGATCGGGAATACCTGTCAGGAAGACAGCAGCGAGTCAGGTACGTGGCAAGGTGTCGAGTGGGCGCCGGTGATGAGTGGAGTTCCACGGGTCGTCCTAAGCCGGTGCTGTTTCGGTTTTGTGAACGACATGACGGAAGGAATGGGGGGGCCAGAGACAACAAACCTCAATCAAGGAAAAAGATCTTGGGGTGAGTATAACCAGGCACTTTCCCTGAGGCCACATCAACCAAATAACTGCTGCAGCATATGGGCGCCTAGCTAACCTAAGAACAGATTCGACATCTTAATAAAGTGGCAGGACCCTGTCACTGTGTACGTTAGGCCCAACTGGAGTATGCAGCACCAGTTTGGAACCCACACCTAAAGCACGTAAAGGCTAAAAGAAAGTGAAAAGATTTGCAAAAAACCCTATCCGGAGCTAAGGGGTATGTCCTACGAGGAGAGGTTAAGGAAATCGACCTGATGACACTTGAGGACAGGAGAGATAGGGGGACATGATAACGACATATAAAATACTGAGAGGAATTGACAAGGTGGACAAAGACAAGAATGTTTCAGAGATGGGACACAGCAACAAGGGGACACAGTTGGAAGTTGAAGACTCAAATGAATCACAGAGATGTTAGGAAGTATTTCTTCAGTCACGAGTGGTCGGGAAGTGGAATAGTTTGGGGCGTGTAGTTGAGGCAGGTTCCATACATAACTTTAAGAAGAGGTATGATAAAGCTCATGGCGCAGGGAAGTGACCAGTAGCGGCCAGTGAAGAGGCGAGGCCAGGAGCTGTGACTCGACCCCTGCAACCACAACTAGGTGAGTACAACTAGGTGAGTACACACACACTTCTTATAATCTTCTCCATGCAAGGTCATGGAGAAGATTATCAGAAGAGTGGTGGACCTAGAAAAAATGAGCTTATCAACGACAGCCAGCACGGTTTCAGGGACGGGAAATCCTCCGTCACAAACCTACTGGAGTTCTATGACAGGGTGACGGCGTAAGACAAGAGAGCGAGAGGTGGGTGATTACATTTTCTTGGACTGTAAGGAGGCGTTTTGACAAGTTCCACACAAGAGATTAGTCCAAAAGCTGGAGGACCAGGCAGGGATAACAGGAAGGCAATACAATGGATCAGGGAATACTTGTCAGGAAGACAAGCGAGTCATGGTACGTGGTGAGGTCAGAGTGGGCGCCTGTAACGAGCGAAGAGTTGCCACAGAGGTCAGTCTAGGATAGTATTATTTTTTGTATTTGTGAATGACATGACGGAAGAGATAGACTCAGAAATGTCCCTGTTTGGAGATGATGTGAAGTTAATGAGGAGAATTAAATCAGATGAGGTTCAGGCAGGACTACAAAGACACCTGGACATGCTACAAGCATGCTAAAATAACTGGCTCCTTGAATTTAACCCCGCGAAATGCAAAGTCATGAAGATCGTGGAAGGACATGTTTATCTGTCATGTTTCATCTCCCTGGACAGGTTTCCCTCTCACATTTCATCGTCCTGGATGGATTTCCCAGTCATATTTCGACGCCCTAGACAGGTTTCTCTGTCATATTCCATAGCAGTGCACAGGTTTCCCTTCATATTTCATCGCCCTGGACGGGTTTCCATGACATATTTCATCGCCCTCGACAGGTTTTCCTGTCACATTGCATCGCCCAGACGGGCTTACCTGTCATGTTTCATCTCCCTGGAGAGGTTGTCCAGGCAAATTTCGACGCCCTAGAAAGATTTCCCTGTCATATTTTGAAACCCTGGACAGGTTTCCCTGTCATATTCCATCGATGTGGACAGATTTCCCTATTATATTTCGAACCTCTGGACATGTTTCCCTGTCATTTTGGTCGCAGTGGACGGATTTCCCTGTCATATTTCGAAGCCCTGGACAGGTTTCCCTCTCACAATTCTTCGCTCTGGACGTGTTTCCCTATCATATTTCATCGCCCTGGACAGATTTTTCTGTCATTTCATCGCCCTAAACAGGGTTACCTGTCATATATCATCGCCCAGGACGGGTTTCCCTATCACATTTCATCGTCTTGGACGGATTTCTCGGTCATATTTCGACGACCTGGCAGGTTTAACTGTCATATTTAATCGCCCTGGACAGCTTTTCCTGTCATATTTCGTCGCAATGAATGGGTTATTTGTCATATTTCACTCCTCTGGATGAGTTTCTCTGACATATTTCGTACCAATGGAAGGGTTTCCCTGTCATATTTTATCGCAGTGGACAGGTTTCACTGTCATATTACGTCGCCCTGGATAGGTTTCAGTGCCATATTTCATCTCCCTGGACAGATTTCTCTCTCACATTCCATCGCCCTGGATATGTTTATCTCTCACATTCCATCGCCTTGTATAGGTTTCATTGTCATATTCCATCTCCCTGGACAGGTTTCACTGTTAGATTTCATCGCCCTTTACAGGTTTCTGCCATATTTCATCTCCCTGGACAGGTTTCAGTGCCATATTTCATCTCCCTGACATTTTTCTCTCTCACATTCCATCGCCCTGGATAGGTTTCTCTCTCACATTTCATCGCCCTGTATAGGTTTCATTGTCATATTCCATCGCTCTGGACAGGTTTCAATGTCATATTCCATCGGCCTTTACAGGTTTCTGTCATATTTCATCGCCCTGGACGGGTTTCCTGTCATATTTAATCGATCTGGATAGGTTTCCCTGTCATATTTCGTCACAATAGACGGGTTTCCCTGTCATATTTCATTGCCTTGGACGGGTTTCCCTGTCATATTCCATCGCACTGGACCAGTTTCGCTATCATAACACATTGCCCTAGAAGGGTTTCCCTGTCATATTTCGTCTCCCTGGAAATTCTTCCGTGTTATATTTCATCAACCTAGACAGATTTATCTTTCATATTTCATCGCCTTGGAAAGGTTTCCACTGTCATATCTCATCGCCCTAGACGGTTTCCTTGTCACATTTCGATGCCCTGGTCAGGTTTTCCTGTCATATTTCGTCGCCCTGGACAGGTTTTCCTGTCATATTTCATCGCCCTGGACGATTTTCTCTGTCATATTTCGTCGCCCTAGACAGGTTTCCCTTTCATATTTCCTCGCAATGGACGGGTTTTTCTGTCATATTCCATTGCCCAGGAGATGTTTCCCTGTCATATTTCATCTCATTGGACAGGGTTCACTGTCATATTTCATCGTCCTGGACGGGTTTCCTTGTCATAATTCATTGTTCAGGACAGGTTTCTCTGTCATATTCCATCCCCCTGCACAGGTTTCAATATCATACTTCATCTCCCTGTACAGGTTTCACTGTCAAATTCCATCACCTTGGACGAGTTTTCCTGTCTTATTTCATCGCCCTGGATGGGATTCCCTGTCACATTTTATTGCTATGGACAGGTTTCTTTGACATATTCCATCACCCTGAACAGCTTTCGCTATCATAATGCATCGCCCTATAAGGGTTTTCCTGTCATATTTCGTCTCCCTGGACATGCTTTCCTCTCATATTTCATCGCCCTGGACAGGTTTCACTGTCATATTCCATCGCCCTGTACAGGTTTTCCTGTCATATTTCATCGCATTTGTCGGGTTTCCCTTTCATATTCCATCGCCCTGGACAGGTTTTATTGTCATATTTCACCGCCCTGGATAGGTTTCACTGTCATATTCCATCACCGTGGACAGGTTTCACTGTCATATATCATCTCTCTGTATGGGTTTCAATTTCATATTTCATCGCCCTGGACGGGTTTCCCCTGTCATATTTCATTGCCCTGGACGGGTTTCCCTGTCATATTTCATTACCCTGGACGGGTTTCCCTGTCATATTTCATAGCCCCAGAAGGTTTCCTGTCACATTTCGACGCCTTCGTGAAGTTTCCTGGTCATATTTCGTCGCAATGGACGGATTTCCTTGTCATATTTCGAAGCCCTGGACAGGTTTCCCGGTCATGTTTTGTTGCCGAGGACGAATTTACCTGTTATGTTTCATCGCTCCAGACGGTTTTCCTGTCTCATTTCGAATCCCTGGTGAAGTTTCCGTCATTTTTCATCGCTCTGGATGTGTTTCTTTGTCATATGTAATCGCCTGGACACGTTTCCCTGTCACATTTCTTCGTTCTGGACGTATTTCCCTGTCATATTTCGACTCCCTAAACAGGTTTCACTGTCATATCCCATCTCCCTGGACAGGTTTTTCTGTTAAATTTCATCGCCCTAGACAGGTTTCCCTGTCATATTTCATCACCCTGGATAGGGTTACCTCTCATATTTCGACTCCCTAAGAAGGTTTTCTTGTCATATTCCATGGACCTGGACGGGTTTCCCTGTCATTTTACGTTGCAATGGACGGGTTTCCCTGTCATATTTCATTGCCCTGGACAGGTTTCCCTGTCATATTTCATCACCCTGGACGGGTTTCCCTGTCGTATTTTGTCGCAATGGACGGGTTTTCCTGTCATATTTCATCGCCCTGGACGGGTTTCCCTGTCATATTTCATCGACTTGGGTAGGTTTTTCTGTCATATTCCATAGCCCTAGACAGGTTTCTTTGTCGTATTAAATCGCCCTGGATAGTTTTCACTGTCATATGTCATCTCCCTGGACAGGTTTCCTTTTCATATTTCATCGCTCTTGTCGGGGTTACCTCTCATATTTCGACGCCCTAAACAGGTTTCCCTGTCATATTCCATCGTTCTGGATTTGTTTCCCTGTCATATTCCATCTCTCTTGACAGAATTGCCTATAATATTTCGTCGCCCCGGACGGGTTTCCCGGTCATATTTCATCACCCTGGACAGGTTTCACTGTCACATTTCATCGTTCTTGTGGCATTTCCCTGTCATATTTCGACGCCCTAGACAGGTTTCTTTGTCATATTAAATCGTCCTGGACAGGTTTCTCTGTCATATTCCATCGAACTAGAAGGGTTTCACTGTAATATTTCAATACCCTGGACGCGTTTACCTTTCATATTTCATCGCCCTGGACAGGATTCTATGTCTTATTTTGTCGCCCTTGACGGGTTTCATTTTCATTTTCCGTTGCACTGTACAGGTTTACCTGTCATATTTCACCGCCTTGCACAGGTTTCCCTGTCATAGGTTAGAAAAATACATGAGTGGGTGTGGGTGGGTGTGAGTTGGACCTAACCAGCTTTTGCTACTAGGTCAGTTGCCGTGCTCCTTCCTTAGTGAATGGGACTTGACCTGACTACCTTAAGTCATTGGCTTTAGCCGGTGGGTGAATTAGACGTGCCATGCATGGGCCAGTAGGCCTGCTGCAGTGTTCCTTCTTTCTTATGTTCTTATATTTCATCTCCCTGGACAGGTTTACCTGTCATCTTTCCTTGCCCTGTATGGGTTTTCCTGTCATATTTCATCGCAATGGACGGGTTTCCCTGACATATTTCGAAGCAGTGGAAGGGTTTCCCTGTCATATTTCATCGCCTTTCACAGATTTCCCTGTCATTTTTCATCGCCCTTGATTTGTTTCCCTGCCATATTCCATCGCCCTGGACAGGTTTTCCTGTAATATTTCGTTGCCCTGTACGGTTTTCCCGGTCATATTCAATGGCCCTAGACGGGTTTCCCTGTCATATTTCATCGCCCTAGATGGATTTCCCTCTCATATATCATCGTCCTGGACAGGTTTCCTTTTCATATTCTATCGCCCTGGAATGGTTTCCCTCTCATTTTTCATCTCCCTGGACAGTTTCCCTGTCATATTTCATCGCCTTGGACTGGTTTCCCTGTCATATTTCGCAGCTTTTGACAGGTTTCCCTGTCATATTTCTTCGCCCTGGACAGGTTGCGCTGTCATATTTCAACGCCCTGGACATGTTTCACCATTATATTTCATCGCCCTGGACGGGTTTCTCTGTTGTATTTCAACGCCCAGGACAGGTTTCCCTGTCATTTATTATCTCCCTGGACGGGTTTCCCTCTCATTTTTCGTCGCCTTGGATAGATTTCCTGGTCATATTTCATCACCATTGACAAATTTGCCAGTCATAAACCATATCACGGGTGGGGTTCGAACCCGCGGTCAGAGAGTCTCAAAACTCCAGACCGTCGCATAAGCCACTGGACCAGCTAGCTTCAATAAGATTCATCCAACTAGGTATATTTCTACACCATAGGAGGGTTAGCATAGGCACCACTGTGTTCACAAATGCACGTTTTTACAGACGAATCTCCCGCTAGCGTGGCCGTGACGAACTCTAGCTCAAGTCCCCTCAAAGCCGTCAACATAACTCACGAAATCGTAATGACACGATTGCAAACAAACCATACGACGGGTGGGGTTCGAACCCCCGGTCAGAGAATCTCAAAACTCCAGACCGTCGCGTAAGCCACTGGGCCAGCTCTGACCGCGGGTTTGATCCCCACCCGTGGTATGGTTTGTTTGCAATCGTGTCATTACGATATCGTGAGTCTTGCCAGTCATATTCCATCGCTCTAGACGGGTTTCCCTGTCAAATTTTATCGCCTTGAATAGGTTTCACTTTCATATTTCATCGCCCTAAACAGGATTCTCTCTCATATTTCGTCTCCATGGATAGGTTTTCCTGTCATATTCCATGGCTCTCATATTTCATCGCTCTGGACGGGTTTCCCTTTCATATTTTATCGATCTGCACAGGTTTCCCTGTCATATTTCAATGTCATGGACAGGTTTCACTGTCATATTTCACCACTCTGGACAGGTTTCTCCTTTATATTCCATTGCCCTGGACAGGTTTCACTGTCATATTTCATGGCTCTGAACGGGTTTTCCTCTCATATTTCGTTGCAATGAAAGGGTTTCCTTGTCATATTTCATCGCTCTCCACAGGTTTATCTGTCATATTTCATCGCAATGGACAGGTTTCTCTGTCATATTTCAACGCCCTGGACAGTTTTTCCTCTCATATGTCTTCACCCAGGACAGGTTTCCCTGTTATTTATTGTCTTCCTGGACAGATTTCCCCCTCATATTCCATCGCTCTTTACAAGTTTCCCAGTCATATTTCGTCGCCCTAGACAGGTTTCTTTGTCATATTCCATCGCCCTGGACGGGTTTCGTTATCATATTTGATCGCCCAGGACGAGATTCCCTGTCATATTTCATCTCCCTGGGCAGGTTTTCCTGTCAAATTTCGTTGCCCTAGTCAGGTTTCCCTTTCCTATTCCATCGCTCTAGACCAGTGGTTCTCAACTTGGTGGTCCATGAACCACTGGTGGTCCATGGTTACATTTTGGGTGGTCCACAGAACGTTCACCATATTTGGTAATAAACTGAAGATTGCTGCATATAGTCTTAAATTTATCGAAAATAAAGTGTGGATCAGCGATATGTCTTTGCTTTGCCTTTATATGTCATTACTCAAAAAATGAAATGGTCCACGATATTTTTATAATTGGGTTGGTGGTCCATGGGCTGAAACGAGTTGAGAACCACTGCTCTAGACGGTTTACTTGTCATACTTCGACGTTGTGGACATGTTTCCCTGTCATATTATCACCTGGACGGGTTTCTGTCATTTTTGGACGCCCTTGTCAAGTTTCCTTGTCATATTTCACCTCCCTTGACAGGCTTCTCTGTCATAATCCATCGCCCTGGTGAGGTTTTCCTATATTCCGTCGCCCTAGAGGGGTTTCCCTGTCATATTTCGTCGCCCTGGATGGGTTTCCCTGTCGTATTTTGTCGCCCTGGACGGGTTTACCTGTCATATTCCATCGCTCTGGACGGGTTTCCCTGTCATATTCCATCGCTCTGGACGGGTTTCCCTGTCATATTACATCGCTCTGGACGGGTTTACCTGTCATATTCCATCGCTCTGGACATTTTTCCCTGTCGTGTTTCATCTCCCTGGACAGGTTTCCCTTTCAAATTTTGTCGCCCTGGACAGGTTTTCCTGTCATATTTCGACGCCCTGGACAGGTTTTCCTGTCATTTTTCATCTCCCTGGACAGGTATTCCTGTCATATTTCATCGCCGTAGACGGGTTTTCCTATCATATATTACACCATGATCACACTTGTCAAAAGCTTTTGGAAAGTATGTATATATTGCATCTCCATTTTGTTTATCTTCAAGAACATCCAGGACCTTGTCATAGTGATCCAGTATAGGGAAGGTTGCACTTTTCTGCATACGAGGGAGTGGCACATGGAAAAACATGTCAGGTAGTGAGTGGGTAAAGAAGACAGGTTCTGTTGTGAAGATAACAATTTAGGTAGGAAGTTCTTTTGTGCTTTGTGATTGCTGATCTTGTGTTGGCACTCTGTGTTAATGAGAGGAAATTGCTTGAGGAAAAGTCTGTCACGAGGCTGTATTCGTAATCTTGATGTTGGACGCTGCTATGTACTTCTCGACGGCGAATTTTGTAATGACGTTTCTATCACATCTACTAGGAAAAGGGTGATGGATAATGCGAACCTTCAAAACTAGCCCTTTGAGGGTCCAGACCCCCAATCTGAAAATTCCACACAGGGTCCAAGAATTTAAAAAAAAAAATATTATTTGATGAATTGATAATCTTTTTCTGAAGGAACTAAAACGAAAAAGTACGAAATTTAATCAAAGTCTGATGATATTACGCTCTCGCGAATTTTGTTCTGTCAACGATATTTACGCATTGGCGATTTTGCCCACACTGAGTCCTATTTTCTGCCAATTCTATTATTATTCACACCAGAGAAATAGAAGATTTGCTGTTATGCAATATTGTAATAATTGTATAAATATCAGCGCATTTGTGAACGCAAATTAGACTCACAGGTTAACGTATATTGGACGCGAGATATGAGTTGTTTACTCTTGAACATCGGCAAAAATCGAACTTTGAGCTCAATTTCAAGCTATTTTCAGTACTAAAACCAATCAAAATCATATCTATTTCTATAATATATCTTCCATTACATAAAAGAAACCACGAAACCGCGAATACAATCGTAAAAATCATACCAAAAAAAAAAAACCCGGCAAATTCGCTGTTTTAATCCCAAAACACGGTCGCAGTTTTTTCTGCAGCACTGTGTGCTGCATAATTTGTATTATATAATGCACACTTACCACATAGATACATTCTCTCATATCTAGGCCAAAATTTACCGCTCACAGCTTATCTGAGTGAGCTGAGCTCATGACGTAGTACTATGGCTCGGCCCTTTTCAAGGAAGGCAAAATTTCGGACCTGGAGAATATACAGAGAACTTTCATTACACGTAGAAGTTCAATAAAGCATCAAAATTACTGGGACCAGTTAAAGTCCCTGTATCTTAACAGAAGTGATCATATTAATTGGAACAGTGAGGAAATAAGATATTTATTTGGAAATTAATGTTTATTTGAAAAATAATCAACAATGATATGACAGATAATTGATTTAATGAGAAATATAACTACCCTTTGCTTTCATAAGCATTGCTACACTTTGCTGATGGACTGATTACCTCGACTCAAGGCTGAGGGACTGATTACCTCGAACTCCTCCTGTTCTTCACCATTCTCCTTTGTATGGACTGATGAAGCCACTGTGTGGCGAAACGTTTCCTCAGTAAAGATACCCAAGTGTTGCAAATATGTCTAATTTGTCAACTTGTCGGTTCTCAGAACCATTTGTCTACAATCTTGAGGAATGTCTGGAAGTGAGAGATTACAGTGCTGAGCAAATTTTGGGGACGATTAAGCAACAAGTTATGCACAAAGATACATATGCATTTATTGACAAGAATTGTAAGATAGTTTTAAAATGTGTGGAGAAAATATAAAGGTGGAGTGAAGGAAGTGGTAAAAGCTTGGTTAAAATGTGTAGTGGAATGTATATTAGAACTGAAAGTTGATGTAAACTAAAGAGGAATAATAATTCAAAGAAAACTTGATAAGCTTTTCTTTCGTGAATGTATTACAAATAACATTGACGTTTCTTGAATCCTCACATTTCTGTGTTCTTTCCTGAAACACATTACATTTGGATGAAATGCATTATGAACACTGACCTTCACATACACTCATATAAAACACTCTCTCCATATATAATATATATATATATATATATATATATATATATATATA
Source organism: Cherax destructor (assembly GCA_009830355.1). Classification (NCBI taxonomy): domain Eukaryota; kingdom Metazoa; phylum Arthropoda; class Malacostraca; order Decapoda; family Parastacidae; genus Cherax; species Cherax destructor. The sequence goes on from WNWK01036800.1 coordinate 10,235, forward strand.
TATATATATATATATATATATATATATTATATAGGAGAGAGTGTTTATATGAGTGTATGTGAAGTCAGGTTCAATATGCATTCATCAATTTAATGTGTTTCGGAAAAACACGAAATGTGAGGATTCAAGGCGTCATGATGTATCATTCAGAAAAGCATCAGAGTTTTCTTTAATTATTCTCTTGGTTGACATCAACTTTCAGTTAATACATTCCCACTACACATGATATCAAATATGCAAGACAACCACTATGAAAAAATAGAAGATTCCTTGATAATGTGAGTAGTCACGAAAGCGCTTGGAATTCTTCTATTTTTTTATAGTGGTATCTTACATATATATATATATATATATATATATATATATATATATATATATATATATATATATATATATATATAATATAAATATATATAAATATATATATATATATATATATATATATATATATATATATATATATATATTTGCCTGCTCTTGCGAATTCCTAGCATATATATATATATATATATATATATATATATATATATATATATATATATATATATATATATATATATATGATGGGGTCCATCTCTGGTGCAAATTGTGGGACCCATAGCCTCGAAAGTGGATAAAAGGCTTCAAGGAAGAATATTTGGACTTCTTCCTGAAGCCATTTGAATATTCCACTTCTCCTACCACTCCATCCTTTTTTTTTTTACCAATAGGTATATTTTATTACATAATATGGTACAAAAGATTTAAGAGATACATTGTTATAAAAATGGCATATACAGTATATAAGGTGTGAAAGATACGTGTCTAGTACATATTGTTACATGTTTATCACTGATTATAATGCGAAAATCTCATCCAGTTCCTCAGAGCTGGGGCGCCTGCCCAAAATACAGCATGAATTACCCCTCTGAACAGCAGCGCTGAGTCGCTGGAACAGAAAACTAGCTACCTGGGGTCCCTAGTTACCCTGTTGAGTCTTTTGCCCAGCTCCTTGAGGAACTTAGATGCACTCTTTCCCCATGAGCCAAGGGTCTCTGAGCCTATGGGAACAAACATATAATGATGGGCGAGTTCTCCATATTTTCTCGACTTTTGGGACTCCCTGAAGGTGGCAGCTGCCCCTCCTTCCTCCCTGGTGTATTGGAGATAGGTATCAGCCAAGGTAGATGCACATGTGTAGTCCCACACCACCTGCTTGCCGTCTGTCCAGGCTTGGAGAGTGATACCATCTGGACGCTTTTGGCTGCCATCAGATCTGCATAGTTGGGGTGGCTCCCTTACTGCTGGGCCTCCGGCTGTTGTGAGGCTCCTCTTGATAATGTTATTAACCTCTTCGTGTCTTGCAATCTTTCCCTCGGATTTACGACACACAAGACCATGGTACCGGAATCGGTCTGCTGCTTCACTGCCACAAATACACCTGTGTTCGGCGAGAATAGGGGCGGTAAGTCGAAGGGCAACACCAATGCGGATGGTCTGTGGGTCGAGGCGTGTCCCAAGGCTGGAATTGGGAACAGCCAAATGAAAGTCCCCTGCATGAGGAGCTCTCACTGCCAGGAGGCGGGCTCTATCCTTTCCTGACACACTCTGAAGCATTGCTGAGGCTATATTCTCTACTATTGGGCCATCCCAGTGCGACTGTTTGTAGTTGTTGGGGGGAGCAGGCCTGGTTTCAGAGCCCGTTAGATTATCCCAGATCCTGGCTCCGTCGACGAACTTTTGGTCATGGATTCCAATCTTGTCCCTAATATGTTCAGGGAGAATTGCTGCTACAAGCCCTCTGGATGCAATGCATGAAGACAGGAAAGCAGGTAGAGCAATCTGAGATGACTTGCGGACACCAATGCCTCCTAGTCTGACTGGGAGTGTAGCTTGGTCCCACTGCCCATCATCTAGAGTAAGGTTAAGTACTTTAGTAAAGATCTGCCTCAGGATACTGTCATATTCGTGCAGTATAGGGTTATCATATGAAGGAGCCCATCTTAGAAAATATGTCAACCTTGGCAGACTCAGGCATTTTGTGAGAAGGTGCAAGGCATCATGGGTGTCAAGATTGCCTATTCGTTGTTCCATTCTCCTCAATTCTTCCAGTTTCTTCCTGAGAATTGTGTCAATGGCATCACTTCCCAGAGGTGCTCCAAGCAAGACACAATTTGTAGGAGCAAGGACTGTTGCTCCTGGTAGTTTTGATATCACTGCATCTATCACTTGTTGATTGACTGAGATGATTTCACATTTGGATGGATTCAGGATGAAACCCATTTCCTGTCCCCGTGACATCACCTGTGTAAGATCATTTAGAAGGGACTCATTTGTACCTGCTAGTGTGCCATCATCCAGGAACCAGATGTTTAGCTCACTGGTCAGTCTTACTGTGATTTCCCTAACTGCTATACAGAAGAGAAATGGTGGGAGAGGGTCCCCTTGCTGGACACCCTCTGATGATGTGATTTCATGCTCTCCAAACAGGAGCATTGATTCCTTGCTATATCCAGCTGAAACAAAAGGGAAGAGACTGGGAAATGTTCTTGTACAGCTGCTAATACCACGTCTCTTTTCAGGAGATTAAATGCATTCTTGAAATCTAATTTAACCATATATAAATATATATATATATATATATATATATATATATATATATATATATATATATATATATATATATATATATATATATATATATATATATATATATATGTCGTGCCGATTAGGTAAAACTTGCGATTTTGGCTTAAATAGCAACGCTCTTCTTCATATAAGACAAGTGAAAATTTGTGTATGCAATAATTTCAAAAATCATTCTGAACTTAACGAAAAAAATATATTTCATTGTGTTTCTTTATTATTAAATTAATGTTAACGTATCTAAAATATATTTAGTTGGGTTAGGCTAAATTAAATTGCGCATGTTGTAATAAGGTTAGGTAGGTTTTCAAAGTTTCTCTTGGTACAAAATTATAAATTCTTACATTAACATTAATGAAAAAATATATCTTTAAACGTATAAGAAAATTTTAGAAAGGACTTAATTTTAGATGAGTTCTTGCTAATTGACCAGTTTTACCTAATCGGCACGACATATATATATATATATATATATATATATATATATATATATATATATATATATATATGTCTGATTTAAACTGTCAATGAAAACTCATTTAAATAAGTCCTTTCTAAATTTTCTCTTATACTTTAAAGATATATTTTTCATTTATGTTAATGTAAACATTTATAATTTTGTCCAGAGAAACTTTAACTACCTACTTATTACAACAAGCCAATTTATAGCTAACAAATATATTTTAGATACGTTAACATTAATTTAATAATAAACAAACACAATGAATATTTTTTCGTTATGTTCAGAATGATTTTGCGAATTGTGCATACAAAATTTTCACTTGTCTTATATGGCAAGAACGTTGCTATTTAAGCAAAATCTGGTTACTAATCAGCACATTTATATATATATATATATATGCAAGAAAACCACTATGAAAAAATAGAAGAATTCCAAGTGTTTCGTGACTACTCACATTATCAAGGAACTATAACAGGAAACATGACAAGGAAAGCATATAAGGGGCGAGACTACACCTCACAGTCACATAACATAAGAACATAAGAAAGGAGGAACACTGCAGCAGGCCTGTTGGCCCATACTAGGCAGGTCCTTCACAATCCGTCCCACTAACAGAATATTTGCTCAACCCAATTTTCAATGCTACCCAGAAATAAGCTTTGACAATTCTACCCACTCATGTGCGAGTCCCCTCAAATCCAACCCTCTCACTCATGAATTTATCCAACCTAAATTTGAAACTACCCAAGGTCTAGCTTCAATAACCCTACTAGGCAGACTGTTCCACTCATCAACTACCCTATTTCCAAACCAATACTTTCCTATATCCTTTCTAAATCTAAACTTATCTAACTTGAATCCATTATTGCGGGTTCTCTCTTGGAGAGATATCCTCAAGACCTTATTTATATCCCCTTTGTTAATACCCATTTTCCCTTGTATACCTCGATCATGTCTCCCCTCATTCTACGTCTTACAAGTGAATGTAATTTTAGGGTCTTCAATCTTTCTTCGTAAGGAAGATTTCTAATGCTATGTATTAATTTAGTCATTCTACGCTGAATGTTTTCTAACGAATTTATGTCCATTCTGTAATATGGAGACCAGAACTGAGCTGCGTAATCTAGGTGAGGCCTTACTAATGATGTATAAAGCTGTAATATAACGTCTGGACTTCTGTTGCTAACACTTCTTGATATAAATCCCAGTAATCTATTTGCCTTATTACGTACGCTTAGGCATTGCTGTCTTGGTTTAAGGTTGCTGCTTACCATCACACTAACAAAGACAACACCTCACAGTAGCGTAACATCGCACGACTCTGTGAAGAGGAAAATAAGAAAGGACCTGAAACTCTTCCCAAGAATTAAGATTAGTCCAATTTATTATTAAATTCTTCCCAAATTTTATTAATTATAAATGAATCCAATTTATATAAACCAAAAGAAATATTCATATTATTTTCAAAACTGCTTTTAATGAAACATGATTCTATTATATTTCTCTCAACCATGGACTTGCTTGATACAACCTTCTCAGCATTTTGAAAATCAATTGGATGGTTAAAATCTCTCACATGAATAAATAGAGCATTAGAATCTTGTCCAGTTCTAATGCTATATTTATGTTGTTTAATCTTAGTTCAAGACTTTTACCAGTTTGACCAAAATAAACTTTATCGCATATTTTACAGATAATCTTATAGACACATCCGTCAGCATTTTGGGGGAATTTTTTATCAAAAGTCTTTTACTGTATCAAGATTTTTAAATACAACTTTGATATTAAAATTCTTAAGAAAGGAAGCATATCAACCAAGTTTTCATGGTAAGGAGAATCAACATATTTTTGGTTGAATAAGGTTGGTTGCCCCTTTTTTGGATTGAAAAAAGTTTTCCCAAAGCTATTTTAAAAGATTTATCAATTATGTTTCTTGGGTATTTTAAATCATTAGCTATTTCATAAATTTTAGAGATTTCTTCATCTATGAACTCTGGACTACAAATACGTAAAGCTCTCAAAAACATTGAAGAAAAAACCGACACTTTAACTCTATCTTGATGTGAAGAGTAATAGTGTACATAGGAACAATTATTTGTAGGTTTTCTGTAAATTTTAAATTTAAAATCAATGTTACCCTTAATAATAAAAACATCTAGGAAGGGCAATGAGTTATTTACTTCGATTCAACAGTAAAATTTATAGAATGAGCTAAGCTATTTAATTTAACAAGGAAATGGTTTATATCTACTTCCTTAGGCATAAGGCACAAAATATCATCAACATATCTATACCACTTAGCTCTATTGGGAAGGATAGTGTTAAGCAATCTTGTTTCGAAAAATTCCATATATAAGTTACTAAGAACAGGTGAAAGAGGATTTCCCATTGCCATACCAAACTTCTGAGTGTAAAACTCATCATTAAATACAAATTTTGCATCAACAATACAAAGTTTAATAAATTTAATGATAGTAGGAACTGCAATGGTAAATCATAATTAACCAGTTCTTCAGATAAGAACCTTAGTAAATCATCAACTGGAACTTTTGTAAACAAGGAGGTAACATCAAAACTAACCATATTGAAATCATTTAAATCAGTCAAGGTGCTTAATTTATCAACTAAATCTAAGTTGTTTTTAACATTAAAATTAGAAATTTTCCAACAATTGGGCTCAAAATATCAACAAGCCATTTAGAAAGTTTATAAGAAGCAGCAGTGCAGTGGACATCCTGGCAGACTCCTCCAGACCAGCTCCCTCCTAAAGAGCACAAATAACAGTCCCAACTGGGACAAACTGATCATGGAAAAAAATTTCCAACACAATGCTCACTCAACGCTTCAGGAAAGGACAAAGTCTGCCCCTAGCGGTGAAGGCACTACACTCAGGAGATTTCCTTCTGCTGTTCCCATCTTCTGGGGCTCTGACTGACCCAGGCCATTCGGATTGGTGTTGCTTCGCCTAGCCGCCCCCTCACCGAACATAGGTGTATTTGCGGCAGGGCGACGGCTGATAAATTCGGACTTCATGGTCTAGTGTATCACATATCAGAAGGGAAGTATGCTAGACATGAGGAGGTGTCAATGGACATCATAAAGAGAAGCTCGGCACAGCCTGCTGCCCAGCTCAACGGGGAACCCCAAGTGCAGAGGTCTGATGGAAGTCAAAGCGTCCTGATGAGCCACCATGCTGGCTCAGTGATGGAAGCAGATTGTTGGGACTAATCTGTGTTAAAGCCACTGGCACACCACCTGCCACACTCCTTAGCCGAAGGTGGAGTACAGCCACAGGGAGACCCAGAAGACCCGCAAATATGAAGACCTTCCTCTGCTATAATCTCACATCCTAATAGGTCGGAGACCCATGGAGCATGGGGCAAGGTGCTCTAAAGCCTCACAAGGAGCTGCGGGAAACTCAACATAGAAACCAAGACCAGGCACGCAGTTTCCTCTTTCAGAGACTCAGTGTTGCGATCCAGAGGGAAATGCTCCTGCAGTATTCTGGGCACTGCCCACTGCTGGGGGAGTTGACGAAGTATTTGACATGTAGCTCTGAGTTATCTATGTTGTTTTACTTCATTGTATTTTGTCTTAATAAAGTTGTAAAAAAAGATGGGGCGGTAGGGGAAGTGGAATTAAATGGCTTCAGGAAAGAAATATAAATATTCTTCCTTGGAAGTCTTTTATCCACTTCCGAGGCAATGGGTCCTTACAATTGACACCAGAGGTGGACCTCATCCTATATATATATATATATATATATATATATATATATATATAGTATATATATATATATATATATATATATATATATATATATATATATATATATATATATCGCAGTTGTTGTTTTTTTTTTTTTTTTTAAAACAGATATACAGAAATAATCCATAAATAACTGTGACCGCAATCGCAAATGCAAATAATTACAAAAACACCAAAGGTACAAAAACATACAGATAATCAATCTCCAGAAAACACAATAATGTCCATATTCCTCTTTTCGCCAATCACTATGTGCATACAATTATATGCAACTTCATTACATTTTACCAGAATCTCATTGATCCTAATAAGCTACAGACCCAAATACATCAGGGTGAATGCACAAAATGGAACACAGAAAGTAATGTCGCCTGACCCATATTTCATATATCTAGCGTGTGTATATGTATATGTGTGTATTCCAACAATTAAAATTTGCACCAATAACTCATTACAGTTGTATTGGGTGTAGACTAATAGATTGCTCATTGCTTTATAATTTGTTCATGAGTGCAACTATGTACAGAGGGAAGTAAATTTACTTACATGATTCATTACCTTGTAACTAGGGGAAATTTAAATTTCCATTGTACCTTGTTCAGCTAAAAAACTTTTGGGGCCCCGTCTCTGGCCCCATATATACCTCTGTAATCTGCAAATACCCTTTTTAATTGTATGATTGTGACCATCTGAGTTTTTATTACCTTGTAACTTGTCCCCTTAAAACTTTTAGGTCCATCCCTAAACCCCTTATGTACCTCTGTAATCTTTTGACTACCCCCCACAGGATGGGTATGGGGTGCATAATAAAGATATCAAACTAACTGTCCACAAAAATATAATAAGAGCCCATGCCTTGCTACTTTCCCCATCCATCTACAGTAATGTCGTACACCAAACATTGACATTTCTACAAATTACTATAGACCACACACAAGCACAATATATATTATACTCATACATACAGATTACATGCACTCCACGTATACCCACTCACACCCAGAACTTGATACCACAGGACCAAGGGCCTTTTTATTATTAACACAGTTCCACTTCCCTGATAAGTCAGAACAATACCATCACCTTGTACAATGGGAAAAAATACAAAAAGTCACCAAATCCATCTGACAGTAACAAACATGTTGTCCCCTACCAGCACCATGTCTTGAATCAACATGAAGTCCATAGAACCACCCAATCAGGTTTCCCCGTACCCTCAAAACCCAAAACAAAATCTTAATTAATAAAACACCACACAAAACACTCAAAAAATAACGTAACACCCAGCACTGAACATGCAAACCCTTTCTTCCCTTTTCCCCCTGACATCCCCCCCCTTTAAAAACCCACACACCCATAATCCACACCCCTACTGATCACACAACATAAAACCCAAACCCATCAGTTTCCCCGTTCCCAGTATAAAGGTCATCCGTCCCCACCCACCAAACCACCTCCCAACCTTACCAATTTTAGTCAATCAAAAACCACTACACTACCATACCAAAGCCACAACCGACATCCCCCAAACAAGTCGCAGAACCAAGCCCCCCAAAATCCTACAACCCCTAATAACTTTCCCACCCGAAATTCCCTAAGCTGAACTAAAAAACCCTTTTCCCAATCCTCCCATACACCTGCCTGTTTCTTTTCATACGGACATTTCCCAGCCAAAGCCCTAATTTTTTTCCCTTTTTCCCACCTCCCTCAATCTCCAGACCCCACACGAAATTAACCAAACAATACATAAGACCTCTCCTAACCCCGCCATCCAACCCCCCCCAAGTCCAGGTATAGTGCCCCCAACAACTGTTTCCCCAAGTTTGCGGAAACCCCCCC